>VDFB02342158.1:0-42226 GCA_007258455.2 Sequoia sempervirens
CTGCTGGAATGGCTTGGTGGACATGTATAGCCAGGCTGCTTTGTTCATTTGTTATAGACTTAAGTCACTTGTTAAGCATGACTATTACTTTGCGCAAATTGTTTTTCTATTCTACAACTCTTTGTTCTAGGAGAGTCTACAGTGATTGAGAAAACTTTGTTATAGTTACAGTGTCCAAAACCAGAAACGAGTTACTTGAGGCAATAAATAGTTTCTTTCCTCAGTTTTCTCTTACTTTAGAGGTTTAAAGCACACAGTGAAATTGGCAATGTGAGCAAAAAAAAATTGTGGTTAATGTCATTTTGCATGTAAACAAGACCATGGAAAAATATTGCGTCATGTCTATGAGTAACGTAGTACATCATTCATTGTACTCATGTGCCATGTCAGCTTTTGAAATTAACTTTGTGGTCTTTTTTTGCAATACAGGAAGATTAAACATACGTTCACTTGCACAATGCATAGCAACTTGCCACAGATATAAGTAGTCTTATGAACAAAATTGCCTTAAATGCATATAGGTAAAAACCAATTGACATAAAACAAAGACTTATGACTTTATAGGCTATTTGAAACTGCAAACAGGGTTTAAAAATTGCATTCTAGCAGTTCATTCTATTCTATGGATATTGTATAGAGGAAGTATAACTAGTTAACACATAAGCAAAACTTGTTCTATTTTTTGAAGACAAATTACTATTGAAATTGTGGAAAATGCATTTTCCTATTTCTATATGTGCAAGCAGCCTTTTAAATCATTTGTGTTCAAAGAAATGAGGAATACAAGATGATAAAATGAAAACATGAAAAAGAACTTTATGCAGTCATTATATTGAAGAATTTCAATTGCATTTCAAGAAAAGCAGAAAGACAATTTGGAAAGCTGACCTTGCAATCTACTAGATTGAATGATCAAGTATACTTGTAGCAATGTACAAATTCTGGCTGTTATTATAGGCACAAGTAATTTTTCCTAGTACAATGACAAAATTGAGAAGTGAGCAAACTGTAAAAACATATACTATTTCATCTACAACCATGGGAAATCTTCCTAGAAGCGCATATTTGGAAATCTCTGCATTGTTTTTTTTTTTTAAAGGAGAAGGTTAATATGCTAACCCCACGTTGCAGTTTGTGCATGATTGTTTAAATAAAGTTGAAAGCACCGATCCCTATTACAAGGAAAATTTAGACAAATGAGTACAGTGAGTGACATATACTATGTTATTGATAAAAACAAAAAATAATTCTTATGTTGATTAATTTCGACGAGAAAGAACCTAAGTAAGAACTTTTGTTTCTTATAATGCAAATTGCATTTTATAATTTTAAAATACTTATTGTTATTTGTGTACCCTATAATATAGAACATATTTTGCATATGCATGCACTAGTGTAATTTTGTTATTGCAATGGTGGCATAAGCTCTTTAAGAGCAATCAATGGAATAGATGCCATATTTGCTTAAGCATTTGAAGAAGTGTAAATAGGCCATGGCAACCTGTCAATACTAAGCCAAAAAACAACATAGACCTGTGCTAGCACTGTTAAGTTCTGATAAAAACAATTTCTAGCTACTGTTTAATGCTAGACCAGCTATCAATTAATAGTGAAAGCCAAATAAATATTGATTTTCTAACTAAATGGGGTCCTTTGATTTCCATTTGCATAAGTTTATTTTGTACCATTATGTAGCACTTACTATTACTTGTGCAATCAAGCCACATGCAAGTAGAATTCATAACTCATGGCATTTAGATACACTCAAGGAGAAATACAAACCAAGGTTGTTGGCATCTTGATAAGAAAGATGATGACATACATCCAATTAATGTATGCCACAACATCTTATTCAATGAAGATGATTTGGATAGGGACGTTACAAATGAGAATCCTTATTGGTGTGTGAGTAATCCTCTTTTTCAAGACTTCTCAAGGAAATTGCATGTCAATACTATCATTGAATAGGTGGAATCAGATTTATTAATTGACTTTGATTGATGGGTCAAATGTGCACAAGAATAGTTATAATTATTTCTTTGTTTTAATTATTATGTATGTAAATACTATTTAGTAGTTACCTAATTAATTAGATATGAAATGATAGAAGGGAAAAGAACATTAATTAATTAAGATAATTTGATTCATAAATTAATAAGGTGAATTATCATGTAAAAGTACATAAATTAGAAGTTTGGAAAAAATCCTCTTTCCTTTATGCTTTAATGACAGCGAGAAAGCTGAAAGCAATTGTGGAGTTTAGGCTTATATCTGTAAATTGCACTTGCCTGACAGTTTGTAAAGCCTTCTCAACACATTGTTCACATATTGTTCGAAAGGTCCCATTATGCCAGATGCTAACAACACAGTGGCTCTAAAGCTTGCACTATGGAACAGTTCTGCAGTAATTGAAGATATGTAATCTTTAGAGGACTCATAAGCACCAAGTTATTGTTAAGCTCCCATATTGTACATTGGACAAAAGACAATTGTTCATCCAAGGTACTAGTCTATGAAGATTAGCGTAGGCTGAGCACTGTGAAACCCAATATGCCTATGGACTATACAATAAAAGAAAACTGATGAAAATAACTATTTATTGCCTGAAGTAACTTGTCTACGAGTGTCCTTTTTGGAACCATGACAACCTTTGCCCTGTCACTGTAAACTCTTTCCTAGAAAAGACATAGACACACACACATATATATACACATGTATATATATGTACAGAAACATCCATGTGGACACACATAAATGCATGTATGGACGTAAACATATATGCATGCATGCATATACACATAGATGCATTTATACACACATACATATATGCATAAATACATATATGCATAGATATATCCAGAGACACATGCATACATGCACATATGCATCTACAAATGTTTACATAGATACATATGCACATAGATAAATGCATATGTACATAGAGACATGCATACATACATACATACACTAACACATCAGGCACAAAGTGATAGTGATAGTCCAACTAAAGCACTATGAAACACAGTTTCATTGTGCACTTTAATGGAAAGAAAATGTGCAAAATAACAAATTATCGCCTCAAGTAACTCGTTTCTAGGTCTGGACTCTGAAACTATAACATCTCCAGCTCAGTCGCTACAAGGTGCTTACAGAACACTAAAACAACACACGCAAAGTAATAGAGATGCATAGCAAGTGGCTTAACTCTATATTAAATGACCAAAGTACTGTTGCCACATGTGGCCACCAAGCCATTCTAGTGCCTTCACCTCGAGCCAGATGCCATTTAATGCATTTAATTTGTATTCATGTAGTACGTACGTCTACTCGCTAGTTTTATAAACTATGCTTTTGCTAAAATTTATTTAATCAATTTATGCGCTCGCATTTTATTGATATTTTAATGCATTTAATCTACATTCATGGATTATGTACCTCTAGTCAGCAGTTTTTAAACTATGCCTTTGCTTAAATTTATTTAATCAATCTATGCATTCGCATTTTCCCAAATTTTCAAAACAAAAATGATTTATAAAGCTACTCAGACGAATAGGAAAATAGATAAATGCTAATTTTCCAATATAAAAAATAGCTCTCCAAATTTAAACTATACAAAAAAATAAGTAGTATGTTAAATGTCGAAATGTGATTGCCCAATGCTGCCAGTTAAAAGAATTCCAACCAAATGCATGAGTATTCCTGCCTTGATGCTAGGAACCACAAAAAATTAGACTATACAAAACAATTTATCCAAGTGAGTGCTATTAGGTTTGTTATCTTCAATTTCAAACTCCTTTGACTTTAATGCATTTTCTTTGATGGTAGGATATGGAGATTCTTTTTTTATTGAGAGTTTGGAACAATATGACAAATCTTTTTGATATCTTGTGTTTAGCACATTGCAACAGCAAATAGATACAAAGACTGTGCGAGCCTTCTTTTAGAGTTTGGAGCAGAAGTTAACAGCATAGGAACCCTTGAATACTTGTTTGTGTTCTAATTCTACAAGAGAATTGTAGAGTTCTGAATGTTGTTTTTAGTTGCTTGTTATTCAGTATTGTGTAAAAGTGGGGTAAAAAAATTGAAAAATCATGATGAATTAGAAAGCTCAACAATCCATTGTTTTTTCTGTTTTCCAAATTCCTGATTGTTTCATTTAACAAAATAAAGTTCTTGACCAGATTCTACTAAACTAAAACAGATGGAGGAGGAAGTGTCTCTCTGTCGGAAGCACTTCTTGGGTGATATGAATTGATAGCAAAATTACCAGATACCCTTTTTGCATTACTGCACATGTATTTTGCAAAAGTAATCTGATAAAAAATCAATGTTCACAAAAGCTTTTTTCATAGATTATTGGAGTTTAAACTGTTACTTGTTTATGCTACATGTCATTGTATTTCATAGCTTATGTTTCCTATGCATTCCTTGTTTCCAATTCCTGGACCTTGTCTATATTTCCACATTGTGAATATATGTCTATGATAGCATTTTCAACTGTTATATCTACCTATAAGCCAATACATACCTGCTGGGGCTAAATAAGTGTGGGCAATATTATAGAGACAAACTTATTTCAAGTGCCTTAAATTCATTGTCATCTTACAAATAGGTTTGTACTTTTTTGTGATATCTACCAGTAGCAAGGGAGCAATGAAGGACCTGGCTAACAATTGCATCTTATGTTTTTATTCCCTCTTGTTTGGAGTAAGAATATCCATTTGTGGTATAATCATATAGTTTGTTTGGCTATAACTTGAAAAACAGGGGCTTGACTGCATTGCACAGTTATAAATTTGTTTTTAATACATTACGGCTGTACCTAATCTTATTAAGGTGGCATAACATGGTAAGTAATCCAACAAAAGGATGTGTAATTTTAGTCATTTGCCATATGTAGACAAGTTTTGATGGTAAAAAGGTAGACAACAATAATATAGTGTGGAATACAGTGGAGGCTTATGCAAAGCTGAAAATAGTCAGCTCTACCGACAATTTGTCAAGACTCTCTAAGTTAATACAGTTAGGCTAGGAATATGTGGGGTATACATATGATGATTGAAAAGAAGCTCTATCTGTAGCAATATAAGACAAAGAGAGAAATATTATTTTTTTAATGATTTGTGTATTTTGATTCAAAGTTTTCTAATATAAGTGTTATTATCAGTCATGCATTTGAAAACAATGTTACTCCATATACAAATAAATTTAAGCAAAGGCATAGATTTGAAAACTGACAGCTTTTATCAATACAAAGGGAACATTTACAGTGACAGAGCAAAAGCTCCTGTGCTCATTGAATGAACACCAAGAGACGAGTTACTCAAGGTAACAAATTGCTACTTCTATCTATTTTGCTTCATTTTATCCCAAAAATGCAACTTGGGTTTCACAATGCATCAAAACACATTTGTGCAAACAACTCCCAAAATTATAATTGCAATGGATGACAGTGATAGTGTAATGGATACTAATAGTCAAAACACCGAAAAAACCAGCAAGTATTTTTTTAGATTCAATAGAAACAAGTATTAATTGAAAATAGATTAACCTGGCAGACTATTTATCATAGGTTCTTGAATTCCAAATGTACAAGTGTGAGCATGGTTCTCTACAGGCTTTCGCTATGCATTTTAACTATATTGTTGTTTTGCATCGAGCCTAAAGAACCACTGTAAGTATGGTTTCCAAACAGATTTAAATCAATCAATTTAAATCAAGAAAGGTTTCCAATTACACTTAATACTTGAACCATAAAGCATCATTGCTTCAAGCTATAGCAAAAGTGCAGACATGCACACAAAAGCAAATTCAACTATGACATCATCTAACAAGGATTTTTTTGCTATTACTATGATTAACTATTGAACTCAATTGGCTCATCAGTCAAACAGCTTGATTGATCACTAACCTAACTTGTTTCAAAGCTATCTTGTTAAGCTGATTAGTTAATTTCATTAATGAGTAAAAGATAGAATTGACTTAATTTGCATGAGTCAAGTGTAAGATTGACTTATCTGTTAATTGACTTTGATTAATGTATCAGAAAGAGATGAGACAAACTAAATTGTCATGAGAAAAATGTGAGATGGACTTATTAGCTAATACACCACATATACTATGACATTTAAGCTTTCATGAAATAATAGCGAAAGCAATAGAATAAACAGATGGCTTCAACATAGACAAAGGAATACAATTAATATGGACAGCTATAGCTTGTTGAATATTTGTAGCACAAGAAACACAAAGGAAGATGTTGGCGAAGGTTTTGCAATTTCGGTTTGCACCTAGCAATTGCATTTGCTTCCTTGTCTATAAAGCCTTTTCAAGAAATTCTTTCTTTGCATATGAATGGCCATAATTGGTTTAATTGATTTGGTGAATAAAGATGATTTATAATTAACTATAATTAACTATTCAAGAAAACTGATCTATCAATGAACTAGTTTTATTGACTGGTCAAGTAACTTGATTCACAGTTAACTTGATCAGCTATCTAGCTAATTTGCTTGAAAGTTTGCAAAAATATTTTTTGACAAATAATTCTCTGCATAACTTGCAATCATTACACACCAAGAGCCAACATTTCTTCGAGCAATTCTGTCAAACAGTTTACATGTTTTTCTTGTGCTTCCATATTTTGTATGCATATTCATGACAACATTTCAAACCATAATATCTGTTAGAAATCCACGTCTTATCATGCTTAGATGAATGTACATATCCTGTTCTAAAGCTCCTATTTTATTAAAAGCAGGAAAAATGGTCAAAAAGATTGTGTATCTGTGAATGTGAATAGGCAAGATTGATTTAATTGATTTAGAGGATAAAGATGACTAATAATTAACTATGACTAACCACTCAACACAATTAATTCATCAGCCAATTAGCTTGATTGATCGCTGAATTAACTTGTTTGAAAGCTATCATGTTAAGCCAATTAGCTAATATGCCACATATAGTATGACATTTGAGATTCAAATAAGTCTCATCGACACAAATTTGCTATCATCTTAAAGCCATGTAAACATTGATGTTCTAATTCCATGGGGTCATTCTATTTCCATTTGCCCAAGTTCATTTCATTCCATTATCCAGCACTAATTATTAAATTTTTAAACCAGCTACATGCAAACATAAACCACAATTCATAGCATCCATATACAGCTATGCACAAGTACATGTTATCCAACATATTAACACACACATGGTTTTCTAGTGCTAGTTTGTTAATTGCCTTTGATCAACAGTTCAAATGTACACAAGGATAATTGTAATTATTTCTTTGTTTTAATTATTATGTACTTAAAGACTAATTAGCAGTTGCCTAATTATTTAACTATCCTTGTACACATTTGACCCATCAATCATAGTCAATCAATAAATCTGATTCCACCTGTTTTCTAATAGTATTGGCATGCAATTTTCTTGACAAGTCTTAAAAAAGAGCATTAGTCACACACCAATAAGGATTCTCATTTGTAACCTCCCTATCCAAATCATCTTTATTCAATAAGATGTTGTGACATACATTAATTGGATGTATCTCATCATCTTTCTTATCAGGATGCCAACAACCTTGATTTGTATTTGTCCTTGAGTGTATCTGGATGCCATGAACTATGGATTCTACTTGCATGTGGCTTGGCTGTACAAGTAATAGTAAGCGCTACATAATGGTAGAAATCACAACTCATAGCATCCATATACATCTATGCACAAATACATGTTATCCAACACATTAACACGCACATGGTTTTCTAGTGCTAGTTTGTTAATTGCCTTTAATTAATAGTTCAAATGTACACAAGGATAATTGTAATTATTTCTTTCTTTTAATTGCTATGTACTTAAAGGCTAATTAGCAGTTGCCTAATTATTTAGATATGAGATGATACAAGGGTAAATGAGAAATATGAACTTGCCTAAATCGACATGAATGAAATGTGAGATAGAGCTATTGGATAATATGCTACATATACTGTGACATTTAAGCTTCAAAGAGGTCTCATGGTTGCAAGCCTGTTATCATGTAAAAGCCACATAAACATTCATTTTACAATTGGATGGGATCATTCTATTTGCATTTACCTAAGTTAATTTCATTTGGCTGTCTGGCACTAACTATCAATTGTTTAATCAAACTTCATTCAAGCAGAAATCACAATGCATGGTATCCTTATAAAATTATGCACAAATACATACTGTCTACCATATTAAGATGGACATAGTTTTCTATTGCTACTTTGTTAATTGGCTTTGAGTTATAGGTGTAATGTGCACAAGGATAATTATAATTATTTCTTCCTTTTAAATTTTATGGATTTAAACACTAATTAACTGTTACCTAATTAATTAGATATAAGATGATAGAAGAGTAAATGAGAACTAGACACTAGATAAAAATGACAAAGTTAACATGTGAATATCAAGGTGCGCAGGCTAAATACTCAGTGCATTCCAGGGGACCACATTTCACCAAGGAATTTTGTCAAACAGTTGACTTGCCCTGTATATTGATTGGATAATAATTGCATTTCTGATGTCATGTTATTGCAACAAAGATCTACTTTTGAACCCCAATTGCTTAATTTTTATGAACCATATAGCATATGCCACTCACAATACCCATTTGTAAAGATTGTCCTTGTAACAAAAAGCAACGATATGACTACAAGTACAATCAATATAGTGAGAATCTTGAATTAACCTTTTTCTTTGTCTACTCTATGCAATTGTAAACAAAGGAGAAGGTTCATTCTAGAAACTCACCCTGTACTCTTTTCTTGAAGAATTTGCTACAGTTGGACCGCTACACCACCTCTCTTCTTCCACTCAAAAGCATTGCACCATGTAATAAGCTTTGATTAGAAAACGAAGACCATTTGTTTGTTTTTCTAAAAGAATAGCAATAAAGCTCATGGAAATGACCAAAATGCAAACAACTCCCAAAATTACAATTGCAATATATAATACTCCTACTGCGATGGATACTAATAGCCAAAACCATTAAAACACTAGCAAGCATTTTTTAGATTCAAGAGACACAAGTATAAATGTAAATTATATTAACTACACAAACTAGTTGCCATAGGTTCTTGTACCACAAATCTTCTAGCAATGAATTTAACTGCTCTTTTGCACAAATTCTAAAATTATTTTATCAAGCAATATTACTTGACTGCTCTATGGCAACATTGCAATTTGAATTCTAAAACATATTTGACATAGTTTTTTTTTAACCCCAAGATATAATTTTCTAACTTCCTAAGCATTCAGTCTAAGTTTTCCAATTACAAAATCTCAAATCGCTGTTTGCTTCATATGTTTGGTCCTTGAATTTGATCACCAGGTAAAATGTACACAAGGATAATTGTAATTTTTTCTCTCTTAATTACTATGTATTTAAAGACTAATTAACAACTACCTAATTAATTAGTTATCTAATGATACAAGGATAAATGTCACATGGACCTATTAGCTGACACGCTACATATACTGTGACTTTTGAGTGCTTAATCCATCTACATGCAAGTACAAATCACAACCCATAATTAAAATGTCCACAAGGATATTTATAATTATTTCTTTCTTTTTATTATTATGTATTTAAAGACTAATTAACAGCCACCTAATTAATTAGATATCAGATGAAAGAAGAGTAAATGAGAGCTACCAACTCCATAAAAATGCCAAAGTTAACATGTGAATATCAAGGTGTCCAGATTTAATACTCATTGCATTCCCCAAAAGCCCATTTTCCTGAGGAGTTTTGTAAAACAGTTCACTTGCCTTATAAATGCTTTCGTATTTTACATGTCTACCTATGAGAACAGTAACCATGACATCTGACAGAATTTAAATGCTTGCTGACAGAAATAGGTTTCTACTGCATTCTTTTGTCTATCTTTGTGTAAATGAAAATAAGCATGACTTTTAACAAAATCCCTCTACCCTTTATGCTTTGATGACAACAAAAAAGCTCAAAGCAACACACTGTTGACTCATTGTTCGAAAGCTCTCATTATCGCACACGTTGACATAATTTTGGTTCTAAAGCAAACTTTACAAACTTTACAGGGCTCACATGCATGAAGTAAAAATAGTTTAAAATACCAAACCTTCGCATTTCAACAAGAAATTCAAATAGATAATACTAAAAGTAGTTTAAAATACGAATTTATAATCAAAGTATAAGAATGCCTTAAAGCACTATGAAACCCTACTTGCATTTCTCGTATCAAATAGAAGAAAACAATGAAAAGTTACCTCTTTTGACCTCAAACAATTCGTCTCTCGCTGTCCACTGTGCAACTCTGCAACTACAAAATCCCCTGCTCGGCCACACAATAGAGCACTATGAAATACAACTTTGTTATGCACTTTAATGTAACGAAACTCTAAAAATTAACAAATTATCACCTCAAGTAACTCGTTTCTGGGTCTGGACTCTGCAGCTATAACATCTCCTGCTCAGTCGCTACAAACTCTTCCTCAGAACACGTGCTTACAGAACACAAAAACAACACACGCAAAGTAATAGAGATGCATAGCAAGTGACTTAACTCTATTAAATGACTAAAGTACCCTGACCACGCGTGGCCACCAAGCCATTCCAGCACCTTCACCTCGAGCTAGATGCCATTTAATGCATTTAATTTGTATTCATGCATTACGTACGTCTACCCGCCAGTTTTTATAAACTATGCCTCTGGTTAAATTTATTTAATCAATTTATGCGCTTGCATTTTCTTGATATTTTAATGCATTTAATCTGCATTCATGGATTACGTACCTCTAGCCGCCAACTTTTACACTATGCCTTTGCTTAAATTTATTTAATCAGTTTATGCATCCGCATTTTCCTGAATTTTTAAAACAAAAATGATTTATAAAGTTACTCGGACGAATAGAAAAATAGATAAATGCTAATTTTCCAATATTAAAAATAACTCTCCAAATTCAAACTATACAAAAAAATAAGTAATATGTTAAATGCTGAAATGTGATTGGCCAATGCTGCCGGTTAAAAGCATTCCGGGCGAATGCATAAGTATTCCTGCCTGGCGGCAGGAACTAATGCATAAGTATTCCTGCCTGGCAGCAGGAACTAATAATTATAAATGAGTTGTAGAACTCATTCCAATAGTATTGCTAGTACTAATTACTCATTCAAACTCATTGCAATAGTATTGCTAGTACTAATTACTCTTTCAAACTCAAACAAAATGAGTTGAAGAACTCATTGCAATAGTATTGCTAGTACTAATAACTCATTCAAACTCAAACCAATAAAGATCATCATGTTGAAACCCTAACTAGAGTATAAGGTCCAACATTTAGGGAACCATTCATAAACACTAAACCCTAACTAAAGTATAAGCTCCAACTAGAAACATTCTTAAATATAGGAAAAGATTCCAAATTATCAATTTCCAACAATAAAATTTATGCATTGGAACACTCCAGTTACTTAAATTTAAGAAAATGGAGTTAAGCAGCGACATAAGAACATGAGGTAATTATAACTATTTTTTTTTCCTCCTCATGAAACGTCATGCTCCATAAAAATAGTTGCTCAATCACCTCCATGGGACCGCAACCTAACTCCTTGGTGAAAAATGATAATAAATCCCAATTAGAGCACGGTTCCATAGAGGGGGGCTTCCTACAAATCCAGGGCATAATCTGCTTAAATTTTTAGCAGAATTTTTAAAGCTGGTGGTCCCATGAATATTTTGAAACTCTAAACTTTAAACATGTTGGTGGTGAAATGGTGGTGGAATGGCATGATGTGAATAAAAAATTAATAAAAAAACATCATTTCCCTTCAAAAGTGGCAGGAAGTACATTTAAGTAGGTGGAGCAATTTCTAACCCCACCCCAATTCCACCAGCTAAAATTTTCAGCCACCTATTTATTTGGGCTGAAATAAATTCCATTTAATCCTGTAGCAGATTTTTGTTTTCCCATGAGACCACCTGCTTCCGTAAAAATAGGAGCCCAAGCCCCCCATGGGACCGCAGGGTTAGGCCCTAGCAAATTGCACTGATTCGTCGAGATCTCTAACTTAAATCTTTCGAGTATTCCCAGGAAGGAATCATGTTCCATCATCCGTTCTATAGATAAGGTCGCTAAAATTCTGATGCAAGCGCATGCATGCCTGGAAGAAGAAAATCATGGCCATGGTAACTAACTACAAGTCAAGGAAAGCACACAGCTAGAAAGAAAACAGGTGTTGACTTTTTTTTACAATGTGCTGAGCATAAACATGTGGGGTTGCTGTCTCTTTCCTCTAACAACTTTTTCTATGTCACAAGCATTCAAAAATTGACTGAGAACCCAAAGATTCTAGAAACAAACAAAGTGACATCATTTGATTTTAGTTAGCCCATAACGCGGTCCAAATTTTGGAGTTTTGAATCCAGATGGCTAATGATTTCATTTTCAAAATGTCACAGAGCCGGTCAATAGCCCAAATGAAAAAACTTCCTTCTTGTTCTGTTGAGCATTGCTGAGAACTGTTATGAAAATTGAATATTGGGTTTATCAAATAAATAAACAACCCTCTCGTTTTGTTGATGTCTACCGAGGAGTGGGAAGAAAGCTTTTCTGTAATTTGGGTATCAGGATTGGGTCTTTCAAATGAATGAAGTGGCTGCGTGTTCTATTAATCTCTGCTGAGAATTCTTAAAAGCTGTCTATTTGGTTATTGGGAAAAAGTATGCCAAATAAACAGATTTTTTGCTTGTTCTACTGATCTCTGCCGATAATCGTTTGATTATTTTTTATTTGGGTATCAGACAAAAAGCAATGGGATCTTTCAAGGGGCACGCTCTGCCTGGAAGCATGTTTATATTGGTGGGGTTGTGGCATGTTTGGAGTTGTATAACGAAATATGTGTCCAATCCAAAGTCTCACAGGGTCAGGATATGGCATCCCCTGCCTGGAGTTAGTGGACATCTTAAGTATTTGGAGATATACTTCATTATATTTGGTTCTTTTGTGGATATGAGCATCGAGTTTTTCTATTCTACCCACTTGAAAATTTTTGTTAATGGGCTTCTTAATCCATCACATATGAATGATTTCGAGCATGCAGGGATGCTCTTCATGTTCTTCATTTTTGGGATTGCCGCGCTGGTCAGTGAGAGAACAAGGTACTCCATTTTGATTTTTTTCCTTAGTTTTCGAAGTTTAGTTGGCTTTTTTTTTTTTTTTTCAAATTCATCTGCACCCGCATTAAATTACTTTATCTCAGTGATTCATGCTGTGGGGTTCGTTAATTTTCTTTTTAAACCCTATTGGTTTTGAAGATTTAGATTGGAACTAATTTTTGTTGTCTGAATCCTCACGTAGATTCTTTCTCTAACATGCTGTATGGTTCTGATTGTTTTCTATTTTTTCTTGATTTGGAAGGGTTTTTCTTAATGGACAATATTTTATTGACCTGCACCAACATTAAAATAGCCTGCCTCTCTTATTGGTTGCGTGGGACAACCATTAGTTTTGGGGTATTTATTATGATTTTTGGGATGAGTTGTTGGGCATTGGCCTCATGGCCACCATTAGGCAAGTGCCAACTATGGTTACTCATGGCGTTTTACCAAATCTGCCCTGGAGGTTTTCCTGGTTTTGGGGAAATTTAAACAGAGGTGCTGCCGCCTGTTCCCTTAGTCATGCATATGAAAAATGGGAGGCACCAAGATTAAGATTTGTTATTGCCCTGATTGCGACTGACGAACACCTTACTTTTGTAAGCTAAAATCTAATCATGTTTAGAGTAGTATCCCTTTTTGGCTTATTAAACAGTTTGAACCCGGAGTACAATTTGCCCCAAAGGAATATAGCATACAGTTATACCATATACAGAAGGGACTTGAACCTTGGTCCTCCTTTTGGTCATTATGTGTATTTGCTGTTATATGGCTAGTCTTTCATAGGAGTGTTATCTTGATAAGTTTTACATTTGGATACAACCTGAATTGACATCTAAACATGTTTCTGGAGAATTTGGTTTTGGATGCTCTTTGAATCATCATTTAAGTTTTTTTAAGTGTTTCAGTATGGATTCTTCTTTTAAGGTCCATGTCTTGCCAGTTCTTGGATCTATCATGAAATATTGCTAGGCTATTTTACGTTATGGTTTGCAGGAAGTATTCTTATTGTACTTGAGCAATTCTAAAGTTGCATGGCTAGCATACATTCTCTTTTCTGTTGATCTAATAATTGGAAATTGAAAGGTATTTGGTAGCATCATTGTGCTTTATTGTTCTTCCTTGTTAAAATTCAAGATATAACTGAGTCTTTTTAGTTTTTATGTTCCAGAGGTCACTACCTTTTTGAAGCACATTACTGGGCACACAACTGCACCATACAGTATGTGTAGATCTATTCTACATATTATCAGGATGAATTTACACATTCCATATGGTGTACGGTTGTGCCCAGCTAGACAACGTGTCAGAATAGAAGCATTATCAATTTTTCTGGTCATTTGAATTTTGTTCTTCTATACTTTGAGCACGTCTCCAATCCTTGGTGCTTTTATGTATGGTCTAATTGCTTTAAATCAAATGGCTGTGTTGTAACAGGTATCTACCTCTTCCAGAAGGGGCACTAGCACTAATTGCAGCAACAGCATTTTGTGCTGAATATCTCTTGTTTTCCTTCCATTCTACAAGTCATGCTGGTCTTGAAGGTCGCTATCATCAACTTCTAGTGCTGCTTGTGGGTCTCTGTATTATTTCTGCCGTACTAGGAGCAGCCTTTCCCACCAGCTTTGTGGTGGATTTGTTGAGTGGTATGGCAATTACAGCACAGGGTATATGGTTTTACCAGATTGCTTTTGTATTGTATGGTCCAATGATTCCAAATGGATGCAGACTGAAGGCTGGAGAAATAGTATGTCATTCCAGGGAGTCTGAAATTCGAGGACAATTCTTGGCAAATTTTCAACTTAGTATGATAGTGCTATTGCTGATAGCAGTTGTGGTGTTTTTGTTTGGATTTGCAGCATCTCGTGGTGGCCATTCAAGTTTATATAAGTCCCACAGTGAATCACGAGACACAAAATTGAATCAAAATAGTATGAAACTACGTGGTTAAGCTTTTAGAAAATAATTTATTCAGTTTTGTGGATGTCATTGTATATACATCCCGAAGTTTGTTGACTCCTAGATTTTCTGTTTCTATTATGTAAGCATCAGGATATGATCTTCCTTGAAAAGCAGATCGGTTATTTGAATTTCGGTTGAATTTCCCTTTCGCTCAGCTCTGCCATTATCATTGCACCTTTCTGTTAAACTTTTTTTAATCTTTGTCTGTATCTTCCCTTTTTCTGTTTCAGTTTCAACTCTGAGTGTGAGATATCTTAATTAATTGAAGTAGGTCTAGGACTTCAAGAGGAACTGAAAAAAGACTTGGCTTGCAAGTTTGCTCTTTTATATATATATATATATTAATATATATACATGCATAGATGTATATGTATATCAATATGTATATATGTATACATACACATATATATACACTAAGTCACAGGATTCGCCGAATTTTTGGCATCAGATTCGAAATTCGGCGAATCTATAAAAAACTTATCAAATTCGTAAAAATTCGCCAATAAATTCGTACGGAACAGAGACACTGTTTTTTTTTCAAAAATATATATTTTTAATACGTTTTTAGGGTTTTTGTTTCGATCTTTAGAGAAGAACATTCCAAATTCTGACCGATTCCTCAAAAAATCGTGAGAAACTGAAAAGAGCTTTTGGTTCAACGTTTAAATCTGTAACACTGACGGTAGATTAGTCCACCTCTTTTAAATCTGTAAATCTGGAAAAAGAAGTGGCCATATGACAACTAATCTACCCATTCGAAAGTGGAAAAAGAGGTGGCCTCTGCGAGTGCAATTTCTATGGCTTGAAATTCCTCTTCATCTACCCATTCGAACGGGATGGCGAGTTCTTCGTTGCTGTTCGTCGAGGCCGCCATCAATTCTGGTTCTGTTTTGGGTTGCGCGGGAGAGAATATGCTAATATTGACCGACTCTCTGGGCGGCTACTTTATTTCGAATTTATATATGTCTATTTTAAAGAGTTTGAAATATAAAAAAATATTTAAAATATATATTACTTATTCTGAAAGCTTTTCAAATTTGATATTTTAAACTTTATTATTTCCATTCTTGGTTATTATGCAGCAAAATTTACTTTTGGAAATAAGAGAAATGAGAAGAAAAGTAGAAAGTGGAAAGAGAAGATATTCAAGAAATATTATTGATTAATTAGGAGAAAATAGGAAGTGGAAAGAGAAGGGATTTAAGGAATATTATTGATTAGTATGGGAATTTTATGAGTTTAGATGAGGAGGTTAAAGAATCAATGTACTTAAAAGAAAAAAAGATCAAAATTATTAAATGATTTTAAATCATTGTTAGTTTTTATGTTCAAAGATATAAAGAGGGCGCAATTAATCTCTTGATATTGCCACTAATCTACCGCCCTATCCATCAAAACTAGTTTACATAATTAAAACGTTTTTTTTATATTTAATATTATTTTAAACAACAATCTTATATTCTTAATTGAATTATGACATTAATTAAAAGTTTAAAAATTATTTTATTTATATTTGGTATTATTTTACTTTACTTATTAATCATATGTTTTTTAAATATAAATCAATTTAATATTTTTTTAATAATTAATTTTTTAATGATAAAAATAAAAAATTACTATTTAAATAAAATCTAGCACTTTTAATTATTATCAAACCTTATAGCACTTGGGATCTCGGTGCCATAATATAAGCAAAGTCTAATTTTAATATATATACCTACAATATCGTGCTAATTCAAGAAAACTGTGAGAATAATATTTTAATATTTTATTATTTAATAATTATATTTAAAGTTCAATAGTTTTAATTTATTAATATAGTATCATTAGTTATATTTATTAAAAAAAAAAAAAATTGACATAAGGCGAATTTGATCCGAATTTTATACTTTTCGAATTTTTTCCTTGCCGAATTTCATCCGAATTTCATTGTTGCCGAATTCGAATTCGAATTCGAATCTTGTGACTTAGTATATACATACATATACATATACATACACATATATATAAATACATATACATACACACATATACATACATATACATCAATATATTATATATGTATATGTATGTATATGTGTATATACATATATACATATATATTTTTGCTTAAAGTTCTGACTATGCCATTGTTCTTTCACAGCTCTTCAACATTTTTATTTTTATTTTATTTTCATTTCCTCTCATTTGTAAGCCATACAAATAAGTTAAGTGCACCGTTAACGAAGCAGCTTTGAGTTTGTGGTAGAGGTTAAATAACTTTTCTGTATACAAGGGAGTTTGGGATTACAAGTTAGCTTTGATGTAAAAATCAATAAATCAGTAAGCTGGAAAAACTTTTAGTTTTGCAAGTGAGTTCGTATGCTGGCTTTGACGAATTGGAACAGAAGGCTATGCTTGCAGCCTTGTTTTGTTTGAATCTCTGCCGTTGGTAGGGTTCATGCTGAGGTATGTCTTGGAGGTATTCATCTTGCACTTTCAGTGTTAGAGGAAAGGTCCTTTTCTGAGCTAAAATACTCCTAATCGTAGTGAGAGCCACCTTTTATCCAAGAATGTTCATCTTAGGGATGTGAACAATAAAAGCTTTCTAGTTTCTGCCTTTATCTTAGAATTGAACTGTATTTTTTTAAAGTTTATGTCCCTAGAGTGAATACTCACATCTACTTGCACGAAAAGCTTTGCCAATCCAGAAGCAGGCTTTGGTTGATATGTTAGTATCCTCCCTTACTTGGTACTAACATCATGAGCGGTTTGGTGTATTCTCTCTAATTTGTGATTGTTATCCATGTGATACCAGTAATTCCCCAGCTGTTTACCATAGGGGCATATCCCTATGATGAGATTTGTTTCCATATTAAGGTCAAAGTTCCATTGAGGAGGCTACTGCAGTTATTCTCTCTAACTTGGGATTGTTATCCATGTGATACCAGTATTTCCCTAGCTGTTTACCATAGGGGCGTGTTCCTATGATGAAATTTTGTTTTTATATTAAGGCCAAAGTTCCATTCAGGGGGCTACTGCAGCTATTCTTTTGCTACAGGTGGACCTGTGTAACATATTTGAAATTAAAAATTGCAAGAAACAGACTATTTTCCTGATATGCAGAGTGGGCAATTTTTTCAGGAAGTGTTCTAGCTACTGCAATAGGTGGGGGTGCAGTGCCTGCTTCATTTTTTCTAGGGAAAAAAAAATCAAGATGATAGGTTTCTGCAGGCTGATAATTTTCTGAGAAGTCTTAAGATTATTTTTTTCTATCCCTGTTCCATAAATGTTGTAGCAAAGAAGGAATTATAATGGCCACAGAGCCATTCTACTGTGAAGTCACTTAAAATTTTGCAGCTGCACCTTCCAAGGAAATTTTTGGTTGACTCCTCACGTGACCACTAGGCAATACTCTCCTCTCCATTAGGGCTACTGTCTGCATTCAAGTATCTTTGTAAGAGAGCTTTGACCTATTCAACAGTTGATGGCAACATCTAGAGTCTAGAGACATTCGATCTGAGATTCCTTTTAATTAATGCATTATGATTGTTTTCTTCCTTTTATGATTTATCTCATGATTTCTTATATATGCTATTTATCTCTTACAGTGTATTATGTCTTATGAATTTGATGAATCTAACAACTCTTAGGGCCAGCTCCATATTCATGCTTGTAAAATCCTAATTTTGATGATGCCAGTAATCTTCTAAGTCAGATGTCATGACAATGGCTATCATGAAATTGAGAGAGACCTTAAGTTCCTGTTTTTGGTCGTTCATGATATTTAAGCTCCTGTTTTCTCTGTTTTTTCACAGTTTTTATGTTTTTAATTTCTATTATTTATTTCTCTAAACTTCTATTTTGAGAAAAGTCAACTGAATTCTGTGTGTGGAGGGTTCTAAGGTGTAAACATGTCCCACAAACCCACAGTTTAAGACAACATGTGTGCTAGGTTATTTGGCAGCTCTAATCTGAAATCTTTCTTTTCATTTTTATATCCAAAATTTATCTTTTCTCTCTCTAACCGAGAGGCTACAGGCAGGAAATGATGCTAAATGCCAATGTACATTCATGAACTCGTTGTGGTATTCAATTGTTTGGAAGTTCACACAGGTTAATCCTTAACTATACCCGGCTGAAGTAGTCTGAGTGTCACCTCTTTTTCAGCTGAAAGTTATGATCATTATGCTAAGAACATGAAGCAGAATGTCTCAATTCCCTAGATTCATGTGTTAGCACTCTCCCTCTATCTGGTACTAACATTGCCAGTGAGTTGTGGGCCTTGTCTAGCTTGTGGCCGTTCTCTATGTGATAGCTGATAATTTACAAGCTATTTGCACAGTGCATTATCCTTGTAATAGAATTTCTTTCCATGTTAATAATCTTTCTGAAAGAGACAAGCATAACATTCATGATGGAATGGAGACAACCAGAAACTAACAACAGTTGCAATTGATATCTAATGAGCATTTTTATCTGCTTAGAACTCAACACCGTGCTTTGTTCTACTGTAAATTTTCCTAATCTTATTATTCTACTATATGGTTTCTGCTTTAATTATGGGTCTGGGTAGTTACAACGAATCAATGATTCCTGGTAATAAGATTTTCTATTTGATCTTTCCGCTAAAATCTTGACCCTATTATTCAAAGTGATGTTTGATAGATAGTATGTGTAAGTTTAGATGTGAGGCAGAGCTGAAATTATCTTGTTGCAATATCTATTTTGATATTTTTAGCATCTCTTGTTCTGGCAAAATTCTCATGTTGCATTGTTGTTTTCAACTATTCTTTAATGATAAGTAGGGGAGAGGATCTGGTAGTTGAGCACCCTAACTTTGCGCTTCTCAAAATCTTATGTAGAAATTTCAAATCACTCCCAATTTTTTACAGCAGCTTACTGAGCAAGTCCCCTGCTTATAACTAAAGTTTCAGGGCCACATCATCAAATATGATGCCACATCAGCCTGCTTTTTGTTGAGGTGTCCAAAAAGGCCCAAAAATAAGTGAGACCAATAGGTGTGCACTAAATCATGTTCTATTGGTGTGCTGATGTGGCATTACATGATTTGTTGCTTTTTAGATCTAAGGAATACATTTTATTCAATTATGGGTAGTCATCATGAACAATAACAACTTTAATGTCATAACTATTGGTCCAATATTGTTGAAAATATTGAGGACATTAAATCAACAAATGCTATAACAGCAGTTGGAACATGCTCAGGGTCCCCTCCCCTAGCTAATTGATCACTTTTGTTGAGAGAAGTATGATGGGGGAGAAAGTCAAAAGTTTTTTTATTGTATCAGACCCAACTCTAATTTCACTTTTATGTAAAATCTTTGGTCCCTTCGTTTTGGGGTCTTGGACCTTTTGAATGTGTTTTCTGTGCTCTCTTAGGGCCTTGTGTCCATGACAGTGATGTTGACTAGTCCCACTTGCGAATGTCTATTCTTGAGCTCCAAAGGCCCCCTTTAAACCCCTTGTATTGATGTCAATTCTTGAGCTCCTGGTGTGCCCTTTAAACCCTTTTTCTGTGCCAATTTTGGACTATGGTAACAACATTTTGTTGGTCTCTTCGAACCCATCTCTTGGGACATCATTTGACAGATAGATCAATTCGCCAAGGACTGAGCATTCGATTTGCTTATCTGTCAACATTTGGAGTTTTATATCAAAGCAAGTGTAAATCATATGATCTTTTGATGCTGGATATATTGAGACTGTTTGCACAAATTTCTGTCATTTGAAACTCTTAGCATAAGTTTGACTCTTGCCCAATGGAAAATGTTTGGAAATGGGTAAACACGTACTAAACTAGGATTGATTGATCCCTTCTGGCCCTAGAATAATATCAAGTTGTGGGGGGTTTTAGCCCACTTTTTCACTAGACAAATTGAGTTAAGGCTCAAAATGCAAAAGAGAACTCAGAGGGAAAATGGAATCTCTAAAATTTGCTTTTGGAAACCAAACATAAGCATGGAAAATGAAGATCTTTGCTACCGTGGATTGCTTGGATGGAAAATTTATGAAACCCTTATTTGTCCCCAAACCACAACTCAAGTGGTACACTTTGGGAAAATGCTGGTAGACTCAATGTTCTTCTTGGCCATGACCAACAATTTGACCAATAGTAGAAGTAAATTCACAATTAAATTGGTTTTGCTTTGTCAAAATTGGCACAACTGTGGTAATGAAGTTTTTGTTTCTAGAATAAAGTGCGTTGTCTTATATTTTGGTTTTCTTTTTTAAATTTAAGTTTTTGTTTCTTTATTCTTTGTTTTTTCACCAAGTTTTGGACTCTTCCAACTTTTCTGCGTTAATTAGAGAGATTTTTAACATATAAGAAGTTTTTGTTTCTAGAATAAAGTGTTATATAAGAAGCTTTTGTTTCTAGAATAAAGTGTTTTGTCTTCTATTTTATTTGGCTTTTTATTTTAGTTTTTTGGGTAGAAGCTTATTTTACTAAATTTGATGTTTCAATTGAGTTGGATGTGTGTAAAGCATATAATCTTGTAGCCTATAAAAGAGATTTTGGGTGCATATAAATAAGTAGAGAATATATATATAGTTTTGAGTGTAATTATGTTTTACTTTTATAAACTACAAATTTGTAAGCATTGTTCGTATTTTCAACATTGTGTGTTTGAAGGTTATCGTCTTTATGTTTGTTGTTTTCATTAAACTTTCAATTTGTAGTTACAATTATTTTTTGAGTGCAAAATTCACTTGCCATGGAATGAAAATTAATAAAGTAACATAACAACTTGTGAAGGGAGGGAGGGAGTTGTTGAGGATTATAAAGCCCTTGCTTTAGTGATTGAAGTGATCTAGATTTGTGAAAGGTCATAGGGTGTGATGCCTCAAGTTCTTCAATGATTGAAGTGTTGATTTACACTTGCCATAGGTTGTTGATATGCATTTTTCTTGGCTGATTTGTCTAGTTTCAATGTGTTTCAAATGTTGTAGTCATGACTAGTCTCGGTCTCATATAGTGTGATCATCTAGACGATGCTTCAAACTTTACACCTTGGAAGTGTAGATCACAAATGCTTATAGAGAAAATTGTTCCTTGGTATTTTGTAGAAATTAAGGTTGCATCTCTTCTTGTTGCTATTCAATTGACCAAACATTAAAAAATGGTCAAAGTGAAGCAAATCATCTTAAATTTAGTGAAGAACCATTTTATCCCTCACATCACAAAGAAGAAGACAACAAAGGAGATGTATGATGCTTTGCTCACTTTGTATTGGAGTGTGAGCATTCTTGGAAAGATGTTGTAAAAGAACAAACTTAGTACTACACATACGAGTGATAAACATAGTGGCCACTTATCTTATGAAGGTCACTAATCTCTGTGACTAGTATGTTGCAATTGAGGTAAAGGTGGATGATGATGAGTTGGTGCCGATAGCTATAAACCGGCTCTCTTCATCAAGTGATCCATGTGTTAAAGTGTTTGCATTTGTGAGATGCTTCCCAAATATGAGAAGCTTTGGATGATTTTATTTAAGAGGAAATTGGATTAGAGACTATTTCAACCAAAGTGGAAGAGAAACATAACCAACCCTTGTTAGAAAGATTAGAAAATGTGGTAATAAAGGACTTGTGAGGCCTTAAAAGGAAAGGATTCAAATTATTCTCAATAAGGGAAAGGGAAAGTAGTAGGAGTAGCATAAATAGTTTGTAGGGAGTGCAAAATTTTCAACACTGGATAAGATATCATCTAGGCTTGAGACAAGCTTCACTACAATGATAGGTCTATCCACTAACATTATTTTTGGGGTAGGATGGTTTGTGGATAGTAGACCATCAAAATATATGACCTTCAATAAGAAGGTTTTCAATAGATTCTAGGAACAAAGATAGGTGTACAAGTGGAGCGTGGTGGCAATGCCACATATCTTGTTATAGGGACAAGATTTGTTTCCTTTGCACGCCTTTAGGTGTTTCTCTTGAACTCCATGATTTCTTATATGTTCTTGGTTTAACTAAGAACCTACTTTCAATTTTAGCCATCATAAATCTTAAGTGTATGGTAGGGCCTGCTAATTAATAAGTCATTATTAGAGATTGCGTTTAATATCTTGGTCAGGTATTGGCTACAGGTATGCAAGAAAGCGATCTTTATTGATCAATTGATACTTTGATCACACATGGAGCCTTGATACATGATAATGACAAATTGTGTGAGCTTTGGCATAATAGATTTGGTCACTTGCACTATGGAGCATTATTTCTCTTGGAAGATATGATGTAGGGATTGTCATACATGAAGATAGAGAAGCCCACACTATGTTTCCTAGTAGTGAGCACATATCAAGATGACTCTTGGTTTGATCCATTTAGATGTATGTAAACCTATGCCAATAGCTTCATCGATAGGAAACATTTAATATGTTTCATTTATTGATGACTCCTTAAGATATCTTCAATTTACTTCATAAATTCCAAAGAGGTCATTAAGATGTTCCAATATTTCAAAGCTCTTGTGGAGAATTAGATAGTAATTAAGATTAAGGTTTTGAGGTTTGAAAATTATGGTGAGTATACCTCTAAGGACTTTGATGCCTTTTACAAAGATGTAGTGACCAAGAGTGACCTAATTGTGCCTTGTACACTCAAGATAATCTAGATTGCAAATTGAAGGGACCAATAGTTTGATTGCAGAGAGGAAGGCTAGGTCTATATAGAGACAACAAAGGCCATGAACCATAATCTAGATTAACACTCTCTTTGGGTAGATACATGCATTTGTGTGGTTACATTCTAAACATGTGTTTGCATAGAGTGTTGAAGAATAAGACTCTTGATGAAGCTTTTATATGAGAGAAACCTAGTATTTAGGAGTCCTATCTATATTCGTGTGCTAGAGGAGAAGAAGATGGAGTTTGAACTCTCCAACTTGAAGCGTTTGTTTGTCAAATACAATGAATCCTCCAAAGTTTACAATATCTAGGTTTCATGACAATGAAAAATAGTATTGAGTCAGGATTGAATTTTGATGAGGATGCTTGCTCCTATAAGCCTCAAAAGACTTTTATGGAGGTTGATGAAAGCAGACCTATTACTAATCCAAGCTTTAATAAACAAAATAGAATGGTACAAATTGTAGTTTTACGAAGTTCTAGTGCAACAATAGATACCTCATCATCTCCCAATACAACTAGAAAGCCTAGATGACTTTCTTACACATTCTAGGAGGCACAAGAACAAGTAAGAGCATTGAATCTCCTTTTTTAAGGGATTCATCCCCTTAATATTTTTTTGAGTTATGTTGCTTTGATGTCTTCCATCATTAATGTAGAGCCTTTTAGTTTTGAAGAGACAAATTGAGAGCAAGTGTGGCAATATTGTGCCACACATTAGATGGGGAATTAGTGATTGTACAAGGTGAAAGTGGATGATTACAAAGCGAAATTTATTGCACAAGGCTTCTCTTAGAGGGAGGGATTGGTTTCAATGAGACATTTTCTCTAATTACAAGATACAATTATATTAGGGTAATTATGTCTCTTGTATCTTATTTTGGTTGGTATTTATAACAAATGGATGTAAAAAAAAATGAATGACAATATAGATGAAGACATGTATATAAGTCCACATAGAGGGTAAAAGAACCATATTTATAGTTTGAAGAAGGCCTTGTATGGGCTTAAGCAAGCACCATGTGCTTGGTACTCATGTATTGATGATTGCTTGTTGAATTTAGGCTTCACCAAAATTGTTGCAAATCCTAATCTTGACTATTTACTTGATAAATCTAATCTTTAAGTTTTTGTGTTGCTGTGGATGACTTGATTCTTATAGGTAGCAACGAGAAACTCATAGCGTGGTGTAAGGGGGAGTGACCTTCGAGTTTTCTATGGAGGAAATGAAAATTATGTAGTATTATTTTGGTCATGAAGTGTGACAGGGTACAAGAGAAGTCTTCCTAAGTCCAATAAATTATGGGTAGAGATTTTTTAAAATAAATAAAATGATAAAATTTTCAGCTCTTTACTTCTCCAATGCTTCCAAATCTAAAATTGAATATGATTCAAAATAAAAATTGGTTGATATTTTTGTGCACATGTAATTGATAGGTTCCTCGTGTATTTTGTGAATATTCAACCTAACATTTACTTTCCAACAAATACATTGAGCTAGTTCATGGTTAATCCAAGTCAAATTCATTGGGTTGTTACAAAGCACATGCTCCTAGATACTTGAAGGGCACAATTGATTATGGGTTAAAGTATGTTGGAGATGGAGAGTTAATTCTAAATGACTTTGTGGTGATTGAGTAGGTGATGTTAGTGCTAGGAAGAGTATTTTGAGTATTTATTTTAGCTTAGGGTTAGGTTTGATATCCTAGTTTAGTAGAGAGGAGGTTGTAGTAACATTGAGTTTAGGTGAGGCAAAATATATAGCAAATTCTTCTACTAGTTATGAGGCTATTTGGCTTCACAAATTGATGGAAAATTTTATTGATCAAAAGTTGGAGCAAACAATAGTGTACCATGGCAGTTAGAGCTGCATCAATTTTTTTGAGGATCAAGTGTTTGATTCTCACTACAATCATATATAAATTTTGTATCATCTCATCAAAGACAAAGTTTAGAAAGGAGTAGCAGTTCTTTAATATGTACTCATAGATGGGAAGGTTGTAGACATTTTGACAAAGCCCCTAGAAAAAAAGATAAGTTTGATATACTAAGAGAGAGACTGGGTTTTATGAAGAACACCTTTCATGCAAAGAGGGAGTGGTAGCTTTCAAATGTGTTGCTTAGCCGTTGTTCTTCTAAAGTCGAGAACAATAAATGTTTTTATTTAGTGTTTTGCTCCTATAATTGGATATTAAAAGCTACTTTAAGTTTAATTTTTTTTCTCTTTTCTACCTTTTGTATTTTTAGAGGGGTTTGTTTCTAGAATAAAACACCTTTTTCTTCTATTTTATTTAGCCTTTTTGCTTTATTTTTTCATAAAATCCTATTCTACTTAATTTGGAACTTGAATTGAGTTGGATGTGTGTAAAGTCAACAAGATTCTGTTAGTATAAAAAATATATATATATCGTGCATAAATTAGTAGTACAAAATATGAAATACATACGAAGAACAATATTGAGTGTAATTCAATTTTAATTTAATAAATTTTAAATTTTAAAGTATGTTGTTTCTATTTTTTCACAATGTATATTTGCATGTTATCATATTTAAATTTTCTATTTTGATTGAATTTTCAATGTTGTCCACCTTAAAATAGTATTAAACATAATAATAAAATTTAATATTTAACATGTAGAATTTATAATCCAAGCCATAATAAATACTTAAATTAAATTTCTCTTGTTGATGGAATAACTACTAACTCATTTGAGTATAATGTTGTTTATTGAAAATTGTCTAACAAAGATTTTTATAAACTAAACTTTGATAGAGTAACTAGAGATAACCTTTATCAAGTGTGTTGGATTGTAATTCCTTCCCTTTCAAATCTTTTTATCATATGCAACTCTCTTTTTTTAGTATCAAATTGAATAATAAGTAGAAGTTTTGACAATTTTAGCTCTCAAGTTGGCTTCACCTTAGATTGTAAAAAGCTAGAAGTGGAAGGGGAATTTGAGTTAGTTATCTAAAGATTGTAAAAAAATTCAATGAAAAATTGAAGATTAAAGAAGATAATTGATATGGATTCACAAGCAAATAAGAAGCAACAAACAAAGATTAGATTCTACAAATGAGACATTAATCTCTACAAAATGTAAGACTGCAAACTTGTATTTTCAATTATATCACAAAAGGAGGAAAATACAACATTAAATAGGTATTATGTATGTCAATATAAATTTTTTGGAATATCATCCAAGTCTTCATGTGAAGTGGAAATGATATCAAAATAAAAATTTACTAACTTATGCTAACTTCTTAACAATTTTCTAATTTATGCTAACTTCCTAACAACTAGGAAACTAACATTTGACTTTCAACTTTTTACATAAGATAAAAACTAACAATTATTAAAATAATAATTTAAGTCCTATGTTGTAACCTATAATTAGATTGTTGATTATCTAATAATAATCAATATTCATTTATGATACAAATTAATGATATTTTAAAAAAATGGAACATAATTCCTTTGCCAAAAAAAGATAATTCCCTCTTTGCTTCCCATTATTTATATGATGGGAGGATTTGATTTTGTTATTATTAGCATTTATTTTTTGAATGACATTTTGCCTTTCATTCAAATAATTTATTTCCATGCATATTATAATTATTATAGATTAATGAATAGGCATGTTACCCATCATGTGGGTAGTTGTCCCTACTCACATTATTATAGTCATTACAATTTGTTCTCTCATTTGTCCCTTTTTATGCATTTACAAGTAGTTGTTGACACCATGAAAAGATGGTTATATTATAGAGATTCTCCTTACAATGGAGTGATTTTTTATTGTTTTATGAGCAACACGAGCTCCAAGAACTAGGGCATCTATTATTAAGACTTTTGCTTTTTCTAGGTGTCCCAATGTTTTTCCCTTTTCATTATGGTCCTCAAAAAACCCTTAATTAATCTATAAAAAAAATCTTAACTAGTTAATTTAAATTTTTCTCTTGAAGAGGGTGAAAAGGAATCATAAAATAGGTGTTGCCTCTTCTAAATCATGTTAATCTAGATAAACAAATAATTAAATAAATCTAATTTCAAATAACGTAAATTAACAAAGTCTAATATAAGATAAGTACAACATAATTGAAATAAAAGAGAGGAGTATGTAACTCCTTTAAGGGGTAATGTGAGAATTGTCTATGATTTTTCAATTATTAGGTTTTTATAATTAGATGCTATTAGTAATTGTTAGATCTTGTCAAATAGATGTATTTTTGAACTTTACAACTCAACATGACATAATTGTTGGTGTGATTTTGTCACTTGAAAATTATGGTCCTATCCTTTTATTGTGATTTATATGCGTTATTCTTTAACCTTAGATTTCACTTCTTCTCTTGAACCTAAACTGGATGTCAAGGTGTTATTCATGAACAACTTGAAAGGGAGCTACTATGCTAAGATGTGCAAGTATAAAAACTTCCCCCTAAGCCTTGGTCAAGTCCTTTGTTGTTGATTTTACAATGTGTAATAATAGACAAAAGGATTGCAAAATGAAAGGAGATGAAGTAAAGGTGTCCCTAATTTGATGATGCTCCTTTATTGGCATTTACTAGTATAAGTGATATGTGAATAATATTAATTGCTTGCTTTGATGGATGTTTTAATAATGCCTTAGACTTTATCTTTAAATAGGAAATCTTAAGAGCTTAATTCAAAAATAGGGATGATCTAGGAATCAATGAGATGAGTGGTAATCAAGATGGATAGAACCACACTAAGGATGACATTTGGGATAGTTAAGGGTTTGGATTAGAAATAGGTCCAAACCACTAGGGATAAAAAGGATAAATGACAAGGCTAAGGCTAGGATTGAACCTAATATTAAACAATAAGATAACATATTTATCAACAAGACTAAAGTGACTAATATGCCTGAGACTTAACTTATTGACTATGAAGGTCTTCTCTTTTGTTGCAAGTGTTTCTTCTCTTCTAGGAAACTTGCTTTTTCTTTCCCCTGTTCACCTCATAGGAATTTTGGTTCTACTTTGTGGTGGCATGAATCCCTCTTTGAACACTTGATGACTTATGTACCTAATGGTTCAAATTCTCTATATGTTCCTCATTTTTTGGTGACGGGGATCGATGAGTCTACTTCTAAGTCAAGTATGATTGATGATCTTACTATTGCACTTGTTCTTAATAATATTACTTCTTTGGCTCCTATTGTGAGCCATACCAATCTTAAATGGGCCAAAATCCTCCAAAATAGATATCTAGATATGATAGACCAAGCAATAATATTAATGATCTTCAACCCCTTCCCCCAACGAATTCCCAAGCTCTGCGCTGGTTGGTTTTTGAATTTTTGGCACTATTTTTCCCTTGTCTATTTCATGGGTTGTTCGGTTGGGGGGGGGGAGGGCTCCCCATTCCAAGGATGTTGTCCCCGCTTCTGGAGCTGTGCCTGTGGTGGCAGTGGCCAGTTTGCCTGCTTCTAATAGGACGCCTTCTCCTTGTATTGTTGTCCTTTCCCTTGGGGAAAAGACTAATGGAATCTCTGGGAAGTTTCCCTTCTCTCCGATGTTTGGGCTTAATTCCTTTTTTCTAAAGGAATCTCCCGCTTCCTACAAAAGTTGGTGGGGTTTGAATCGCCAGCCCTGAATAAAAGAATCACAAAATTTGCTTCTTGCTCGGTTACTGGTTGGGAAGTAGATGTCCCTAAGGCCCTTATGCTGAAGGCGATGGATAACCTCAAAATGGCTTTGGTTGGAAAGTTCTTAGCGTTTAGGCCAAATATTTAACTAGTTCATCAGTGGGTTGCTTCCACCTAGAACCTCAAAGGTAGTGTCAACATAAACACCATGCATGGAGTTATTTTTTGTTCTCTTTTGTGGTATATGAGGATATGCTGAAAGTTTTAACTGGAGGTCCTTGGGCCTTTGAACCGGCCTTTAAAAACTTTCTCTCTCTTTGTAAATGGAAACCGGGTTTTGAACCATTGGCTGATTTGGGGGCATCTGCGCCTACTTGGGTTTACCATCCGGGGCTTCCCTTGGAGTTTTGGGAGAAAGGAATTTTACAGGGTATTGCTAACTCTTTCGGGAGTCTACTGGCCATTGATAAAATCATCCAGGAGAGATCGAGGCTTGTGTATGCTCGTATCTATGTCAATGTGGCTGTTAATACAGTTCTTCCCTCTTCTATTTTTCTTAAGTCTAAGTTTGGAAACTAGACCCAATCCATGGAGTATGAAAATGCTCACCTCTTTTGCCAGCATTGTAAGAGATTTGGTCACCTTATTGACTCTTGTGTGGGTCTGGGTGAAAGCTCAAAAGCTAAAGGTAAGAGGTCCGAAGGTGATATTTCGCCTAAAGCCATGGACTCTAGTGTGCAGCCTCCTCTTGCATCCCCCTAGAAGGTGTCCATTCCCCTTCTGAAGGATAATGTTTTTGAGGTGTTGGCTGTTCCTCATGTTGAAGCTTAGGAGATTAATGTTCAAGTTGAGGAGGTGCGAAATGTCCAGGTTCTGAAGGATAATGAGCTGTCAAATGGAACTGTGGAAGTCCTGGAGGAGGGAGAGTATGTTCTTCAAGAAACAACTCCATCTCTGGAGGAGCTGAATCCTGTCTCCCAGTTTGGTGTTTAAAATATAAATGAGTCACTGGCCATTCTTAGCTTCCCTCAAGGATCAAGTGATAAGGAGGATGATGAGGGATGGTCACAAGCAACCATGAAATGCAAAAAGAAAAAGAAACTAGATGTTGGAGGGGGAAATAAGGTGGGAAGACCCTCCCAGAAGGAATCAAGATTAAAGGACACTGTTAGGGATGTGGCTGCTAGAAAACAAAAAACCTTGGATTCGATCACGAGATCAAAGCCCAAGAAAAAGTAGTTTGGGAACTGTTTGGTGTTCGGGAGGGAGGGTGCTTTTTCTTTTAATGAAGTATGTCTCTTGGAATATTAGGGGCCTTAACAGTTCCTATAAAAAGTTTTTGGTTAAATCTTGCATCCTGGATAATAAAGTTGATGTCCTCCTATTACAAGAAGCGAAGATGAAGAAAGAAACTTTGGAAAAATCTATTGTTAGTTTCTGGCCTGGAGCTAGTTTTTTTTGTATATGAAGCTGAAGGAGCATCAGGTGGTATTGCTACCCTCTGGAATCCCTCTAAATGGAAAGGTTCTTTATGATTAGCTAGTAAGAATCACCTTGAGATTACCCTGGAAGATCGTGGCTCTCAGGAGTCTTGGAATCTTGTAAATATCTATGCCCCAAATTCTAGCAGAGATAGAGTTTTGTTGTGGGAACAACTTAGTGAAGCTATTTCTGAAAGGTGTGATGAACATTGGATGCTGGGAGGGGACTTCAATTCTCCCCTCCTTCCTTCAGAAAATTTAGGAGGATTGGATGATTACTCAGATAGTATGATGGAGCTTGCTGAATTCTTCAACTCGGCAGGTCTGATTGATATTCCTCTTCAAGGCACTAAATTCACCTAGTCTAATAAGAGGATTGGGAACCATTTAATTAAAATGGATAGATTCTTGATTTCTGTTAATTGGGACATCTCCCAATTCCTTTCTCTCTCTGCTCTTCCTAGGTCTTGTTCAGATCATAATGCTTTGGTTCTGAAAAAACATATGGATCATAATAAGGGCCCCTTCCCTTTTAGATTTGAAGCCATGTGGTGCACTCACCCGAAAATTGTTGCTTTAGTTCAATTGTGGTGGGAGGAACCAATCCTTGGAACTCTTATGTTTTGTTTGGCTGAAAAACTTCGCAGAGTTAAGCAAAAAGTGAAAGGGTGGAATAAGCTTACCTTTGGAAACATTTTTGAGTTAAAAAATTCTTTGGGAAAAAGTCTAAAAGATGTATAGGATAGTATGGAGTATGGCTTGGTGGATGAAGAGATTTGTGCAAAGGAAAGAGACCTAAGATCTCAAAGGTATAAGATTAACAAAAAGGAGGAAATTTTTTGGAAACAAAAGTCAAGAGTCCAATGGTTGACGAAAGGGGATAGGAACACCAAATTTTTCCACCAATCTATGCTCAAACACAAAAGCAGAAACAAAATCAGATCGTTGTTCAAAGAGGATGGTTCTATTGTTACAAATGAAAGAGAGATTTCCAGGGAAGTTGTTAACTTCTTCTCTTCTTATCTTTTAAATCCTGCTAATGATCCCCAAGTTAATGCTGATTTTCTTAATGTTATCCCTAATGTTGTCTCTGACTTAGAATTAAAGATGATGACTAATACTGTTTCTTTGGAAGAAGTCAAAAAGGCTGTGTTTTCGTTTGGAGCTCTTAAATCCCTTGGTTTTGATGGATTTCCCCCTATTTTTTTTCAAATTTACTGGGAAATTGTCAAAAATGATCTCTTTAATGTTTCCAGAGACTTTTTTAGGTCAGGAAGGTTGTTAAGTAATCTGAATACCACTTTTATCCCTAAATTTTCCGATGCCTCAGCTATGAAAGACTTTAGACCTATTAGCCTATGTAATACGGTTTATAAATTTTTTTCTAAAATTTTGGTGTTTAGACTCAAACTGGTGCTTGGAAAAATGATATCTCCTAATCAAAAAGGTTTTGTTCAGGGCAGAAACATTCTTGATGCTGTTATCTCTACCCATGAGATAATCCATTCTATGGAGCATTCAAAAGAACCTGGGATGGCCTTCAAAATTGACATCTCCAAAGCCTATGATAGGGTCTCCTGGTCATTTCTCATTGTTGTTCTTAAGAAGTATGGGATTGATGGAAGAGTTTTAAAGATGATATCAACATGTGTCACTTCACCTATGTATTATGTTTTGGTTAATGGTGTTCCCCAAGACTTCTTCTCCTATGGTTGTGGTCTCAGGCAGGGGGACCCTCTTTCTCCATACTTGTTTATTATAGTTGCTGAAGCCTTGGGAAGGAATATTCAAAGGTTGGTTGATGTGCAAGCTCTTAAAGGTGTCAAGGTTGCTTCCTCTCTTAGGCCTGATTCCCATCAACAATTTTTTGATGATACCCTGTTGGTTGGGGAAGCTTCGGTGGGGGAAGCTGGCTTATGGAAATAGATTCTGAATGATTATGTTGTTGTTTCTAGTCAGTGCATTAACTATGATAAAAAAAAACTTTAATTTTTCAACACTGATCAACAAATTAGGGATAGAGTGAAAAGAATTCTGGGTTGTCAAGAAGCTGAGTTACCTGATACCTACCTAGGACTTCCACTGCTTTCCAAGAGATTAGAAAATAATTACTGGAACCATTTATTAGAAAGGATTCAACATAAATTGGATGGATGGAAGGGGAAGCTACTAAGTTTGGTAGGTAAAATCCAACTCCTTAAAGCATCTCTTCAAAATATTATAGTGTATTATCTTTCTTTGTTTAAAATTCCTGCTCATATAGGGGAGAAGATAAAATAGATTTAGAGGAAATTTTCGTGGTCTAGAACAGAGGAAAAAAATAGACTATCTCTAGTCAGCTGGGATAAATTCTACAGGCCTAAAAGGTGTGGGGGGTTAGGGATGTGAAGAATTCATATGCTAAACAAAGCCTTAACTGCTAAAATTGGGTGGAATCTTCTAGAAGGCTCTAAAGATTGGGTCAAATTTTTCCAAGCCAAGTACTTGAGAAATAGGAATTCTGGCTATTTCCTGTCTCAATTGGATCTTCCTCTTGGCTTTGCATTATGGAACCATCTTATCATATTAAGGAATGTGCTGAAGTTGGGGACAAGGAAGAGAATAGGGAATGGGATTATCACAGATTTTTGGAAGGATCCTTGGATTGAAAATGCCGCCCTATCTGCTTGTGAGTATTTAAATCCCCTAAAGTCTAGCCTCCAAAGAATTTGTGGCAAAAAGGTGAGTGGTTATATAATCTGGGAGGGGGTGGAACCAAAATGGAAGGATTTTGATGCCTTGTTAAAGAGAAATAATTTTCAGGGTCAAAGACAAGTGAACTGGGATCCTCTCCTCATCAACTTGCACAATTCGATTGGGGAGGCGAAGTGGTTTGATAGAGGATGGGAGGATGAATGGCTCTGGAAAAGTAGCTCCTCTGGTTGCTTCTTGGTTAGAAATACCTATGAAGATTTGGAGAGGATCCAAGATGCTATTCCTAATTCTTTTTGGAAAGTGGTGTGGCTTAAGAATACAATTCCTAAAATTAATTGTTTCTGGTGGACTGCTGCCCATGGCAATATCCTCACCATTGATAACCTGGTTAAGAGAGGGTTCTATCTAGTTAATTGGTGTTCTATATGTAAATAGGAGGAAGAATCGATAACTCATTTTTTCTTCCATTGCAATTATGCGAGGGAAGTGTGGTCCAAGGTGTTGCAATTGCTGTCTTCGGAGTGGGTGTTTCCTTAACTCTTTGAAGCTGTTTATTGTAGGATGGTCAAACTATCCTTTCTCTCACAATGTAATTGTGGATTTGTGGAATCAAGTTCCCCCTTTTGTTACATGGGGGCTATGGAAGGAGAGAAATAACATAATTTTTAGAGAAGTGGAGAGAAGCAGTGGGGACGTGTTTCAAATAATTAGATCTCAAATTAAGGAAAATATTGAGGCTAGTAGAAATAGCTTCTCCAACTCCTAGTCAAACTATAAGGAGATGAGAATAAAACAAAATTGGGGTATAAGTAGAGACTTAACCAATATGAACTGGTCTAAGACGCTTAATAAGATGGGTGCTATCTGGAGTCCTCCTCTAAAAGATTGGGTGAAGTGCAACTTTGACGACTACTCAAAAGGCAACTTGGGTCAAGCTAGAGTAGGTGGCCTGGTGAGAAACCAAACTGGAAACTATATAATGGCTTTTGGAGTTAACCTTGGTATCTGATCAAACAACAAAGATGAAGCTATGGTTGCTCTTGGGGCCTTCAATTTCTTAAAGGAGTTAGGTTTCAAAAATGTAATAATTGAAGGAGACTCAAAGTTAATTGTGGATATTTTAAATGATGTTGCTGCACCCCCATGAGAAATAAAAAACATTATAGACATATGTAAACTAATCAAAAATTTCTTTACTATCTGTTGAGTTCAACATGTGTATAGGGAAGGGAATAGAGCTGCTGACTATGCTGCAAATGTGGTGCTGGGGTGTAGGGGTTGGACATGGTGAACAAATGGAAACTTGTCATCGCCTCTTAAAGATGTCATCCTCAATGAAAATTTTGAAAATGAATATCAAAGGCATATCTGAAAAATTGGATGTTGGTGGGACAAAAGGGTACAAAGTGGTGTTGTCAAGCTTTCCCAGTAATGATGGCTTAAGGTGTATGTGCAAGTAACGAGGATCCTCGAGGGAGATAATCCCATTAATTTCTTGTTAAAGAGTGATCAAAAATCACATGCCGATATTGGTTTTGATAAAGGTTGTCTTTTCAATATGTGCTGAAAAGCCCTATGTCAGTTTTTCACATATTTCTATAGAGGGAAATGCCAAGAATTTAATTATGGTTGTTAATGCTTGTAAAATTCATAATGCTTTTTGGGTTTTGGGAAACGTGAAGCTGTCATCCCTAAGAAGAAACTTCTCAAATTGCAGGTCTTTTGTGATTATGTGTTTAGTTTGGGTTTCAAACGTTGGTTTCAGTTAGGGAAGAAAGAAGTTTGCTAGGGAGAGCATGAAGTCTATCCAGTCTCTGAATAAGAACTTGTAGACGAGCAAGATGGGAGGCCCGAGAAAAAGAACTGAACCGCCTAACTGCCAAGCGATGAAAATGAATGGCAACCTTTGGAGTATGTTTGAAAACACGAGAATGGATCCCTTCTTCCAATCCCTCAAAGGCTTTAATGAAAGTTTAATGGCGAAATTCACTAATTCTTGGAGGAGAGGCTGGGTTTCTATAGGTGCTGTGAAATTTGAGGTTACTTCTCGTTTCATAGCTGAGGCCATGGGGTTGCAACATTCTGGTTTGAAGGTTGTCAAAAAGAGTGGAGCCAATTACCAAAGATTTGTGGATAATTTATTGCACAAAGGAGAAAATCTCAAGCAGTTCTAGAATGGGTATGCAAGACTTGAACTTCCTCCTCCTTTTTCCCTGGTGAGTTTGTTTGTTATGTGCTATTTTACTCTTGAAGGCCGCTATATGTCTGTCCATGCTTATCACTTTCATATTTTAAACCATATCAGACATGGGGAGCACATAAACCTGTCATTTTGTACCTTTTGTCCTCAATGCAGCTGAATATTGAGAAAGGTGCTAACCCCCCGCTCCACTAGGGCCTAATGCTTACTCTGTACAAATTTTCCCTTTCCCAAAATCCCCATGGTAATCCTTGTAATTCTAGAGTTGAGAACCCTAACCAGTCTGATGAGGACAATGTTGAACCGCGAAGGGTGGATAACCCAGATATTGTTGAACCCCTGGCTGTTGAACAACCTCCCCACAACCCTCTTGTTGTTGTTGCAAGATGTTTTCTCATCCCAGCTAAGAGAAAATATTTGGTGGCTAATGTGTCGAACCCTTCTACCCCTTGGTCGCAGAAAAGTGAGGATTCAAAGAGCTTCGACTTGTTGCTTTCTAGAGCTACATTGAAAAAAGGAAACACTCTCCCCTACTGCTTGAGCCCCTAAAAGCCAAGAAACCTAGAAGGGATGTCAATCCTAGGGAAGTTATTCATATTTCTGAGGATGTGAATCAAAAGGAGAAGGTCAAGGAGAATTTATAGGGATAGGGGAGCAGTGGAAGAAGGTCCACCCGACTGGCAAAGGTGGCCTCAGAAGAGAAAAAGGGGAAAGAAAAAGTGTCTATGGATGTGGAGGATATCCTGGGTTATGAGGAGTTTGAGGCTTAGGAAGACGATGATTTTGAAGATTATGATTTCGAGAAAACTGCCTATGATATGGGGGAAGAAGATTTGGATGAGGAGGAAAAAGATGAGGAAGAGGAGGAGCAAGTGGAGCCGTCTGAGGAAAAGAATGAAATTGGGAACGAACAGGATGTTGAGCTTTCTAGCCAGGAGAATAAAAATGATGATCTGAGTATTGATTTAAAAAAAAGTAGATTAACCTTTTCGCCGGTCCAATTCGGGGATATGGAAAAGGATTTGGCTTCTCTGATGAGAGTTACTAACAGGTTAATGAGATGTGCGATGTTGGGAGCGGCCTCGGGAGAAGTGAAGATAACCAAAAAATTGAAGAAGCAGGGGAAATCTGATGTCCTCAAACTGTTGGATGAAACAAAGGGACCTGACTGATGCAAATATGCAACTCTCTTAGGAGAGTATGGGGACCTGTTTAGGAAAGCCAACTAATGGCTTGGTTTGCTGTTTTCTTGCTTTTTGATGGGTTTTTTGAATTATACCAATTTTTGGGACTGTTAGTTAATTCTCTATAAGATTTGGTGGAATACCACCTGGTATACTGTGGACTTAATTAATGGCCTTTGTAGCTCTAAATTAGCTGGTAGTAACTTTTTTTTTTGATAGATAATGACTAGACTATTATGATGGTTTTAAATTTGGGCCTGCGTGCCAACCTGAAGCTATTTTTTGGTTTGGTTGGTGGTGCTGGTTCCCACCTTGACTGTTCTTTTTGATCTTCTTTTTTTCCATGGGATCAAGGCCCTTCCTTGCTTATTCTATCAAAAATGAATGCCCAAGCTTGTGTAATTATATTATGTCAAGAAGAAAATAATTTTGGAACATGGAAAGGAATTAAGGAGATTAATAATTTTAATCACATCACACATCTCTAGTTTGTAGATGAAACAAAGTTGTTTGGTAAAGGTCTTGCTAGGGAAGAAATTATAATAAGGAAGCCATTGAAAAACTATATCATCAACTATAGTTAGGAAGTTAATATGGATAAATAAAAATATTTCATTTTCATCAATTTATAAAAATAGGTAGGAGTTTCAAAATAATTGAAATTCAAAGTAGGAACTTTTCTAAGAAAACATTTAGGTATCCCACTTATCAAATATTGTGGAAGACCTCCAATTTGGGATCCATTGCTAGAATTATGTTCAAATAAGATGGCTAGTTGGAAATTTAAATGGTTGATGTTAGCTAGAAGATTGATAATTTTGAAAGTTAATATTAACAATTCCAATTTATCTAATGTCTTGTTTGAATATACCTTCTAAAACCATTGTTATACTTGATCAAAGAATAAATAATTTCTTATGATATGGGGCCTTAGAAGAAAATAAAATACCATTGGTTTCCTAGGATAAGGTTTGTAGAACCAAAGATGATGGTGGAACATGAATAAAGACTTACCATCCAAAAAAAAACATTGGGTGCAAAGATAATTTAAAACCTTCACAAAAAACTACATCTTAAATGGGCCAAAATCCTCCAAAATAGATATCTAGATATGATAGACCGAACAATAATATTAATGATCTTCAACCCCTTCCCCCAACGAATGCCCAAGCTTCTGTAATTATATTATGTCAACAAGAAAATCATTACCAACCACATAACATGGGAGATAAGAAATGGTAAATTTTCTCATTTTTGGGAAAATTATTGGAATGGATTCCCATCTCTATATAGTAATTAGGAGCTAAGAATGGTCTAGAAGAAAATAAAATAAACATGGGGATCCAAAGTTATTGATTTTCTTACCTCGTGAATAGTAATGGAGGTATACAAGAATGGTGTCAGAAGGATCCTATGGCCTTGGGGATTTCAAAAAAATAGCAGCTTCTTATGAAAATAGTGCAACATAAAATATTCATTTTACAAGGAGAAAATAGAATATGATGGAATTGTTTTAATGGAGAATATACAATCAAATTGGGTTACGTAGTGGAGGATCTACAAGTTGCAATAAAAAATGGTTGAGTCATGTATTTGGGCACAAATAATACCCTCCAATGAATATTAACAATGGATTAGGAAAATGGGCTACTATGGCTCATTAAGGTTGTAATGTGCATGAGCAAGAGGAAGATAGTACAAATCACCTTTTACAAGGTTGCTCCTTTGTTTAAAAGTGCTATCAATGGCTATATTCCATGGTTGGCTAGATAATCTAAAAGAACTCTTCATGTCATGGCCAATCACACAATAAAAGTTACTATTTGCTAGTATGTGGATCTTAAGCCCATACTTATTGATCTTGGAAATTTAGGAGAGAAACAAAAATAATTTTGAAGAAAAGGTATTGATGATATAATCTTTCTTTAGCAAACTAAAAGTATCCATAGTTGAAACAATAAATAATAGAATTGCAACACAATCAACTAAAAATTAAAAGAATGCATATTGGGATTGTGAAGCTACTCGTAGATGGAATGGACTCGAATCACTATTGCTTTAAAGAAAATGAAAAATAATAATGAAAATAAGGCTCATGTATAGGCATCGGGCCTTAAAACATGCCTCCAATTAAAATTAAAGAATGTTGAAATAGAGGGTGATTCGATGATCATCATTACCTCGATTCAAAAACAAAATTATTAAATTAATAATATTTTATTTCAGGCTTTGTTTTATCAACTATTTTATTCCTTCATAGTTCAACACACCTACAAAGAAGCCAATATGTCAAAGGGTTGCTTGGAAAATTATGTCATACATATGAACCAAGAAAAGAAAATTAACATTCTTGTGAATTAATAGGAAGAACTACACAATCATATTAATATTAAATATAATATCAAGTCTGCAACAAAATGGTGTAGCAAAAGGGAAGGATAGAACATAAATAGAATCAACAAGAAGCATGTTGGAAGCAAATAGTATGGACAAGATTTTTTGAGCTACAATAGTTAATAATGTTATTTACATCATGAATATTAGACTAACTATTGCAATAAGAGATAGGATGTCACATGAAGCATGGTAAGAAAGCCTACAATTGCACGCTTGAAAGTATTTAGTTGTTTAACAAATGTTCACATATGTGATGAGAAAAGGTAAGAATTTGATGGAAAGAGTGAAACATAAATATTTATAGGTTATAGTGCAAAAAGAAAAGCCTACACGTTGCGTTCTCCTCAATAAAGGAAACACATCATTTCACAAAATGATTTTTATTGAAGGAGTTTATGAAGATTACTTGAAGAAAGAGAAAAAAATAGCGAGTGAAAGGAATAATTTAGGATCAACAAAAAATAGTTCAAAGTTCAAAACATGCACCAAGTTCAAGCAATGTTACAAAAAGTAGGGCAATGCAATTTTTTTTTCCAAATATATGTTAGATTAGAATTTTGAAAGAAGGTTAACAAGAAGACAAGCTATAGAAAACAATGAAGATGATGAATTGGTGAATCATGCATTGTACTCAAATATTAAGGTCAAACCTACTAAGTTTGAAGAAGTTGTTGAAAAATAATGGATTAAAACAATGGAGGAAGAGATTGATGTTGTTGAAAGAAACAAAACTTGAGAGCTTGTAAAGTTACCGCAAGACAAAGAAGTGATAGAAACTAAATGTGTTTAGAAGGTAAATTATAAAAGTGATGGTATAGTTGAAAGATACAAAGATAGATTGATTGAAAAAGGGTGTGCTAAAATATATTTTTATAAACTATGAAGAGATTTATGCATGTATTGCAAGACATGATACTATAAGATTGGTATTATCATTAACAACATAAAAAGGATGGAAGTGAATTACTATATGTTAAAAGTACATTTTTGAATGGACACATTGAAGAGGAAGTATATGTGAATCAATTGCAAGGATTTGAAGAAGGAAAAGAAGGATATATTTAGAAGTTGTAGAAAACACTCTATGGTTTGAAACAAACAACACGAGCATGGTATTTAGGAATTGGTACATGGTTTTTAACTAATGGATATGTGAGAAGTAAGAATGAGCCCACAATATATTTCAAAAGGAAGGTACTAAAATATTTATCATCAACATACAAATAAAGAAAAAATTCAAAGAGGTAATGATGAAAGAATTTGAAATGAATGATTTAAAATTGATGCAATATTTTCTTGGCAAGGAAATACACTAATCACATGATAAGATCTTTATTTATCAAGCTAAGAATGTGCAAGATATGTTGCAAGAAATCTATTGTGTTAGATTGTAAAGGAGTTGATTCACTAATTTCACATGGAGAAAAAATAATGAGAGAAGATAATTCATCAAAGGTGGATGAGAGGAAATAAGGAAGCATTATTGAGAGCTTAATGTATTTGACAATTATATGGCCATGTGTTTTGTTTGCAATATTATTGGTTTAAGGTGTATATGTGATCCTATAGAAAAACATTTACAAGCAGCAAAAATGATACTCATGCATGTGAAAGGAACAAAGAATCATAGAATCCATTACCATTCAATTGAGGATTCCAAGCTATTTAGTTATTCAAATGTACATAGAGCAAGATCACCAGATGATTAAAAAAACATATTAGGACAATGTTTTACACTAGAAAGTGGATTGATAACATGGATTTTAAAGAAGCAAAATTTGTTGCATTAACAATAGCATATACACCAGCAATATGATTAAGAAGAGCTTTGGAAGACCTAGAAGAATAAAGAAATCCAACAATGATATTTTGTGACAAGGGTGGAGGAATATAGTTTGGGTAAAAATTAATATTTTATGCAAGGACAAAACACATAGAACTGACACATCATTATATGAGAGAGTCAATGCAAGAAAAAAAGAGTTGAAATTCATTTTTGCAAGTTAGAGGAATAGTTGATAAATATAATGACTAAAGGTTTAGGAAAAATAGTACATTTAGATTTGAAGATAAAATTATAAATAAATAAAATTGACATCAATGGGAAGGATATAGGAAATTCTACAAAATGTTGATGAATTTAAGTTGATAAAATTAATTGATACTAATGAGGTTAGGGATAAGTTAATGAAGTCAAATTACTACTGTTGGTGAAATTGAACAATTACTATTGGAGATATTTCAGTTGTTGAAGATGACAAATATTTAGTTTCAACGACAATTAATTGTTGATAAAGATAAAAACAATTATTACTAAAACTGTTTAGTTTGATGGAACTTCAAACTATAGCTAATATTACACAATTCTATTTGAATCATATTTTTTCTAGCACTAGGAAATTAAATTTATATTTTTTATTAATTAAATGTTGTTTTAAAAAGTCAAATACTATTTTTAGTGAGTGCAATAAACTGACTTATTTGTCCAATTTTTAGTCTAATTTTTAGATCAAATCTTAAAATGATAAAAAATACATGTGACTTAATTTATGAGTGTTTTAATTATTTCTTCATCAATTATTTTTAAAAATGTGTAAATTTATATTAGATACATTATGTTTCAATTTGTTAAAAAGCATAAAAAATTTAAGAAAGAAATCAAATTATATTCAAACTCAAAGGAAGTTAATTTTCAAATAAATAAAATTGATGTGATAATTTCCAAACAACTCCTCTCCCATACTACATTTATCAACAATCACTAAAAATAGTAGACAATACAGGAATGGGCCTAGTTATGGCCTGCGTGCCTGCAGTCCAATAACCATTCACTCCTTGCTCACTTTACCTCTAAAAAACATTTGCATTTGACCCACTAAAAAACCCTTTAAAAAATCTAATATCTT
>VDFB02342161.1:0-66776 GCA_007258455.2 Sequoia sempervirens
CGATATGATATGCGACATAACCTACCTGGAGGATAAAATAGGGCCACTAATCATGAGATTTTGTAGCAACAAAGATTTTTTCCTAGCATTCGAGCTCTGAGCCACACCAGCTTAAAATCAAACACCAGTAGACACTGCAAGAATATCACCAATTGGATGGACTAGGCTGGGAGGGTCTGGTGCAGTTGCCCTACAATAATGCCTGAGGAGCCATCGATGAAGAGGACCAAGGATGGAATGCAGTCCATGGGGCCATCCCAATCCAAGACGGCAAATTTATTTAGGAAATACAATAGTTTGTTCTTATGGCAAGTTTACATGGAAACCAAAACTTCTAAAATCCAACCAAGAGAATATGACATGCAAGACAGTTCAAAATATTAAAGAGAGAATGACATTAAATAGTTTAATATTGGGAACTAACCCTTAAAATGATATATTGCACGTTAAAATTTATTCTACATAGATTGTTCCAAGACCACATACCACACACCAGGTTATAAGTCTAACTAAACTTGATGTCCAGATTCACTTATGCAGGACATTCTTCTTTGATAATTTTCCTTTCTTGTGGTTCTGCATCTCCAAAGAACAAAGATGTTATGCCAAAAATATATCAAAGTATCTGGATCCAACGTTAGATGAAAAGGCAAAGTACATTGGAATGAAGCTAAAACAGGCAGTAAGTTACCTTATGTTTTTCCCATGCATCAAAATCTGTACGCTCCTTCCAGTTACTCTTGCGCAACTTTATGGGCCTATTTCCAACATACTTCCCTGCAGTAGAAAATTGTCAATTTTTACAAAAAAGACTAGCAACAAACCTGAAAAGTGAAAAACATACCATTCATTTCTTTTAAGGCGAGGGCAAGCTCTGAAGGAGTGGAGAAGCTAACAAATCCATAACCCTTTGTTTTCCCAGTACGCTTGTCTCTTACAACCTAAACAATCACACTCCACAATGGTAAGCCATAATATTTCACCTTAGTTTTTTGTAGTATACTCCCTAAACTACAAGCAAAACCGACCTTAAAACTGCTGATAAAATGCTGGAGATTTCCCTGACAAAATAAGGATTTTACAAAATTCAAAAGCATTCGCCAGACAAAAACTTCAATGCACTTCTCAACCCTCCAATCTATAGTGCATTTGTCAAATTGCAAACAGATTAATATTTAACAAAAGGCAAAATAGATGATATCCGAAAAAGATATATGATAAAATTTAGTAAATAAACCAATCTTGAACTTGCGAACTCTAAAAAATACTATTAAGAAGTAGTTCATCAGGTGCGTATCCAATTTCGTGTGAGTTGGATGTAACACTTTTGTCCACATTTTGCTAGGATGGATTGTTCTCTTTTGTCTCCTCTTTTTTTAATAGAAACAACCGGGTAACACAGACATTGGAATCTCTGCCCTTAGGTAGCTGATTACAACATACGGAGTAAGCATACTCCTATACCAGAAGTCTCCTTCAGCTAAGCTGCCATGACTAGGAGGATCCATATCATCAAAGTCATCCAGGCATCAAACTGACCCTCACCATACCTCCGGTGAGGGTCAGTTACATATATGGCAATAAATTAATGTCAGACCATTTCAAAAGAGAGATCATCTAACTTACCTAAATCTTGATTAGACCACAACATGAGTGTTATGTAAGGATCAACAAGAAAGGACCATAAACTAGAAGAACTCAGAATCTTTATATGTCAGGTCCTAGATCAATGGATGCATACGAAGAAGCTCATGAATTGGAACTAGCTATTTCAACGGATTGGATTAAAATTTACAGATTACCAGTTTAGAATGCATGCAATCATTCATCCTATTATCCCAAGAATACATAGAAACCTGCGTCGCCAGAAATGCCAAAACAGTTTGGAAAGATACTATTCCAAAATGCAGACAAAACATCTTTTCAAGTTAGGCAATGTTGTAGGAAACAGCAAAATAACATTTAAAAGTTGTACAGTCTACATCTAAAAAATATATATGGAAATTACAAAGTTTTAAGCCAACACCAATCACTAACCAAGCGCATCGTGCATTAATGCTCATATGGCAGAGACCTGATTTATAATAGAAATAGCCTGTAACACCCACTCTGAAACTTTGTATTTCCAAACACCATACACATTAGAACAGCATCTAAGTTTCAAAAAGAATGAAAAAATGACACAGAAGTACAAACAAATCAAGTAATAAATCAGCTGCACTACCAATCTGATCACAGAGATAAAACTGGGATCAAGATGTAGAAGCAAATGAGAAAGAAGAACCCAAGGAGCTTTCTCTAGCCACCTTAGACTATTTTCCTCTAGGTGATGAATTGTCTGACATCCCTCCTATGCTTAAATATTCAAGTTCACGAGGCAAAATCATACCTGCATCCTTGAGATTCCTATTCCACATTTTGTCAAGGCTCTCCGCATACTCTTCCTTGAGAAAAAATGAATCAAAAGGTTCGTGTGCACATACACTAGACCATCCTGCCCTGTAAGAGAACTTGCTCCTCACTGAATGAACTAAGCAATGTGTGTCACATACCCTAACAATGTCTAGAAACAACTCACAAATAGAAATATTATATAGCCAAACTGTTGTTACCATGTCTCATCAAAAATAGTGATCATAATGCATTTTTTGTGTTTGATTGTCTCTTAAAATTGCCAGGTCATTGAACACCATATAACTTAATGCCCTTCTGCACATTCTACTATTTAATCTTGGTTCGCCAACCTTCATAATTTGTATGTTTAAGAGCTCTCAAAAGATGACTTGTACTAATGGTCGTTGGCTAAAAACATCTCAATTTCTTTTGCCATGTTGCATAAGACTTTAATCCAAGGTATTTCATTCTAGATTTCCTGTTGAATCAGATTTAGGCCATATAAAGGTAATGGTAAATGTACCACATTTAGATAATCCTTGAGACACCATTTGGTACATGAGACTGACCCTATGCAAGCATTCCACAAGAGGATTGTTTTCCATTTACCTTTTTCTTTCAAAAAGTGTACAAGTAAAACCCTACCTACTGTACATCTCACAACATGCCACATTTTGCTTTCAGAAAAAAAAGTACCCCCTTTTTTTGGTCCTAAGTGTCAACAATGATTCAACAAGTTGGTGAAATTTCAAAAATGGTTAGTTTTCATCATTCAATTTCACCATGTCTAGATGGAACATTCAAAATAATACTGAGTCTCTTGTGAAAGTTTATCAAAAGGAATTAAAAGAAGAGACAAATTATCTTGTGGAGTTTACCCCTCCAAGTGAACCTAACTTCATAAAAGGTCTGGTTCACTTCACTTTTTGCACCAAGAGTGAAATAACAATGATACATTCAATATTGATCCTTTGTGGAAACCCAATATCCATATGAACCGACTTAAGACCAAAAGAAAAGGTTCGGTTCCCTTGTTCTCTCCTATAGACTTTTAAAGGAATGTATATTCTTTGTGGAAATTTGACACCCATCTGAACTGAACATAATAACTTTGCCAAAAGTCAAGTTCATTTGGAATTTCCCACAAGCCTTACATTGATGATGTCATCCTCACTTGCTTATGTCATGCTAACGTCATTATTTCCAACTAATCCTTTCCTATAATGACATCATGCTGACTTCATGCTAATGTCATGTTGAAGCCACCTCCCTTTCGCAAAGCATAATTGTTCATCTAAATTGAACATTGTAGCTTCATCAAAAGTCTAGTTCGCTTGGAATTTCCCACATGCAAAAATTTAATGCTCTAAAGTCTTTTGCAAAAATCCGATCTTCAACCAGATTTAACAGTGTATATATCCTTTATCCACTTGCACATGGATTTCCCATAGATAGTTCCAATGAAAGTTTGCGAAGATTTGATCTGCATCTACACATCTGAAGCGGACATTAAGTTTTCACATCCACTTGCAATTGACATTTAATCTCCCACAATTGCAATTAGACCTCAAAATCCCACAATGCAGAGATTCAACTCCCTAGTGAACAAGACATTAATCTTCGAAATATTAATCCACTTCACTTGAATATAATTTCCCCATAAAAGAAATAATAAGTGACAAGGATAGTGAAAACAGGTTATGAAAGAAAATGGCAAAAAAATGAGGGTCTATTGAAGTTTGGTGGAAAAATGAAGTGCAATTGCACTTCACATTGTTTAATGTTCACATGGACCTTACTTTTCCAAAAAAGACATTGGCAATAAAGCATCGACGAAAAGATGGGGATCTACTGCACTTTAAGTCATTTAGGTTCATAAAAGCACGAGATCCCACAAGGTGCAGTTCAAGTATGAAATCTTGCAGATGCACTGGAGACTCAAAATCCAGCAACAATAAAGGGGGTCATATATTCCACATGGTAGAAAAGTATGAAGCATTTTATAAAGGAGATCCTGTGAGAATTTGATGTGCTACAGGGCATTGCACTTCACATTGTTAATGTTCACATGGATATTGGGTTTCTGCAACCACAAAGTGGTAGTTTAGTTGGCAGGAATTCAACCCCCAACTACACATAAAGGCACAAGTATATGGATTTTTGCGGATTAACAACTTCCAACTAAACTTGATAATATCCTTCACATAAAACTTCACTAAACACATGAATTTCTGCAAAAATACACCAAAAATTAAAATTCCAAAACATGAGCAATTTTTTTAATGTTTTTAAAGGGAAATTATAAAGTCAATGGCTAAAGACAATATAATTTCTGTAAAATCGTTAAAACTTCCACAAAACTTAAATCTAAACAAAATATGCTTTTTTTCTTCTTTTTTTTTTTTTGGAATATGTTTTATATTTAATGGTCTTAATTTCTGTTTTACTTTTGCAAGGATAATGTTAAGCTATGACCTATTGGAGCTCTTGGAAGATCCCATCGAAGGTTTTGACAATCTGTCATCAAGGAATATGCTGGAAATATGCCAAATGCTGAGAATATACTCTTGAAAGCAGAATATGCTGCAATTTCAAATCTGAGTCATTGATTGAGAATTATTCATACCAGTCATTGGTTTGCAACTGATTTTTGAGTGCCTATGTCTATAAAAGGAAATCAAATTGATCGTTTTGAAGAGGAGAAAATTGTTGATAATTGAGAGATTTTGTAATAAACAACTGGTATTTAAATTCAATTCATGGCTTTCTTCCCAGTAGTGGATTTTTGTCTGTGATTACTGTGAATTAGCATGCACAAATGTCTATTCAAGTTATCAGAACTTTGAAAATTGTAATGTGACATGAAAACCTCTTTTCTGATTATGAAAAATGTCATGAAATTGGCCATTCTCAGGGTATGTTATGTAATTCTTTTGTCATCTGGAACTTCCATTGGAGCATCCATTGCCTATGTGTAATTATCTTGCTGCCAATTTACAGTATATTCTGGCAAATTTTTAAATTAGAATTTCTAACCCTTCTCCTTTTCTGTTTTCTTTTTCTCAAATCTAAAATTTAAGGCTAGAGCATCAAAATATTGCATATCAAATGATGTAACATGTTCCAAAATGCAAAAACTTAATCAGATTGTAAATCACAAAGCACTTATTTAGAGTGAAATATGTGAATTAAGTTGTTATTTCATAAATCTAACTCTATTTGATAGTCTCCAAGTACACAAGTCCCTTTGTGAAAACAGTATCTACAATGAACAACTGAGTTAGACTACAAGTCGAGATCTAGAAATCGAAGCCTTGGGATAATTTAACTCCATTTTGGAATTTAATTCTCTTTCGAGAGGTGAAGTTTTCTGTAAAATTTATTTGAGTTGACCGTGACCAACACACACGTCAACACCACCCATGTCTCAAAATTGAATGAGTGACATCCACTAGGTGGTACACACAACTTCACTATCAGGCCAACTCAGGTTTTCATCAGAAAAACCAATAAGATCTGATCATACCCTGCTTCAACCAGTCCAACAGATTTGCGTATCAGTCATGTCTTTGATGACTTGTACCAAATTCTCAAGACCAACCTCAATTGTTTCCATGATGGCATCAGCAATGTTGTGTGTGTTCTCATTCCCACTAGAATCAAAAGTTTTCACAAACCTTAATAATGCATCTGAAACATACATTGCAATCAAGCCAGCCAATAACCTAATAGCTGCACCTATACATCCATCCCAGATAATAGATGCACCAAAAGTGCTTCAATTCACAAACAGCTTCCAATACATATTCTGCAAACTTTTTCCTCCATCAGTAGAGTTGTGTGAAATTTCTAACAAGAAGGGTTCTTGCAGCCCCTTGGCAATTCATTAATTGCTCACACCATGCTAAAAGGAGAGTGAATCACATGAAAAGTCACGTCACAGGCATTAAGAAACTTTTCAACCCTGTTCTTTTGAAAATTCACTAAAGATATTTGTCTCAAAAAAAAAAGTAATAATCACAGAAAATGGCAACAAAGTACCCATATTTCTAACCCAGCTCCACAATGCTGTAAAATGCCCAGTAATAGCTGAAAACCTCTGAATCCAACAGCAAAGTGAAAAATAGGCATTGCAAAATGAAAATAAAACTTTGTTTACTATTCGATAAGTCCTTCCAATAATTATCACACCTCACAAAATACTATTTTAAGTGGTGCTTCCAAGAGTCCCAATGATAGGACTTCCTGCAAATGTAAAGGGCCCTTCCCAAAGACATTTATACTAACCTTGATGGGAACACAAGCCCAAGAATCCATGGGACTAACAACCCAAGATTGTGACGATGTCATGTTTCTCTTAAAAGTTAAATATTATAACCATCGGATTGCATAAGGCTTACTAGAAATGGCTAAAACTTAAACAATATTCATCCAAGACAACGGATGTAATGGTCTATGAGGGATTTACCAATAATGTACATAGCAATTGATTGTAAGACGCTCATGATGTGGAACCAGCATCACTTTTGATCCCTGTAACATATAAATATTTTCCTTATAACAGAAATTCTGTCCCCTTGTTAAAGTTGATATTAGCCTTAGGGTATCTAAGAGAATATGTTAGGAAGCAATGTTCAATGAAAATGCCATGTCAGAAGAAATAAAAGATGTCTGTATATCGAGAAATTTAGCATTTCCCTACATCATGATGATTTCAAGCAATATTGAATATTATCAAAAAGAATATTAAGGCATGGATGCAATGCAACTTTTCCTCTAAAGGTAGGTAATGATGCCAGTTGTTAACATCATTACTTTCGATGCTATTTCTCTATTACCTTTATTCATTCATTCTTTGCTTATACGTTTCTTACATGAACTCACAAAAAATACCCAAAATGCTAATTGGGAATTGCAGCTTTCATGAATTGTTGAAGGTCTTCTGCCAATGAAATAGTCTGATGTTTCCTAGATTCTTGGCATAATGTTAACAAATTGAAATGAAACATCTGTAGCATAACCTAATTATGTGTGATTTGATCTGTGTTCTTCAGGCAGAGAACAATTCCTGCTACAATAACCTCATCCTGGTACCGTACAATTAATCCCTACTACAGGGCTTTGATCCAATTGAAGGACAAAAGGATTCATCCAGCTGCACTGCATTTTACCGACAATTGATTTGATTTGTCATTCAAATGCATTTCAATGCCATAGCATGCTTGTTAGATGCTAAAATTGCAGGGGAAAAAATAAGGATGAAGGAGATAAGGATTGCATGACTTGCATTTGAATTCCAAAAGGATAATCTTTAAAGAAAGGCAGAGTGACTAAGAATAAGAAGAATATCATCTAACAAATATATTTTCTCCACAAATTAATTAAAAGTTCCCATAGTAATTCCTCAAGACTGTCCCAAATTAATTTGAGAAAGATTAAAGACTTTCTCTTATGCTTCTTGTCTTCCTTCTCGTGGCATTACTAGCTACAGAGCTTAAAAGAAAAAACCCAGGTGAGAAAAAGAAATCAAAAACTTAAAATTTTGAGCTCTAGCCTGACACACCCAAACAAAAAGAGGGTTTTCTTAATAACATATACAAGTAGGGGAAAACATTTGGTAACAGAACAATAGGCGAAGGAGAACATAAGATTTAACACTCAAATTTTGGGGTGCAACTGAGTTCCCACTAATCTTTGCACACAAAATTGACATCCGATCCATCATAAGTGCAGTTTCTTTTGGCATGAGCCTTCCTTTCAAGGACATCTCTTAATTGGTTCAAGAATGATTTGCCCTAAAACTAACTCTAAGTGATTTGGAAGGGTAAAATGGGTAAAACACTTGCTCTAGTTTAACTTTGTTGCTGGAAGCATATTGATAAGTGTTTGATGAAATCCTTCAACTAGATTCACTTGATAAGTATTTTATAATATCATATGACCACATTCAATGAGTTTGCTTAATTCAGGGGGGGAGAAAAGTTCAGAAGTGATGCATATGCTGTTGAATAGATGGGATGGTGATTACATTCCACTTCTCATAAAGGTAAAGGGGAGACAGTTAATTCTGGTCTTGTCGGATTAGCTCTTCATTTATTAGATGAAGGAAAGTGTCATGCCCCCCTCGTCATCTACCACAAAAACACATTGCAGCATCTTTGAAATCGCTGATATGAAAAGGACTCTTCAAAGGCAGTGGACTTTTCAAAGGATCAACAGAATTAATAGGGGAGATATTATGCAGCAATTCACCAGGAACTAAATAATAAATAATTAAGAGAGTTAAGGCAAGAGTTAATATTAAGGAGGGCGACACATTAATATGGGGAGTGCTTCATCCTAAACAAAGGCAACGAACATGTGTTAAGGAAAGCAGCGATTAATGTTTTGAGGGGTAGCAATCAACTTCCATAAGGCAGCAATTAATCAATTAGTTTAAAGGCAGTTTGGTAACAAAGAGACATACCTATTCATAAGGATATCCCTCTTCTGAAGAGATGCATCCTTTCATATTAAAATAAAGATATAAAAGGAAATGAATGGGGAAGGAATAGGAAAAGAAATCAATTAGAATCTGAATTAAAACAGCAGATCAAAAGAAATGGAATTTGATTTGGAAAGCAGATTGAAAACAAGGAGATGCCCGTGTGTCTGCCACTTGGGACCAAGGGGGTGAGTGTCCACCATTGGGCTTAGAAAGGGGAATCTACGGGCCTCCTATTGTAGCTTTTCCCCCATCTCTACATGAATTAGTTGTTGGGATGAATTCAAGGAGTCTCAATCATAAGAAGGATGGATAAGGTAGCATGGATAGGGAAAGCAGGTACAAGTTTATCCACTAAGTACACCACCTCATATTGGATGCCCGTGTGTCTGCCACTTGGGGCCAAGAGGGATGGTATATCCACTCTTGGGCTTAGCATGGATAGCTTTGGGTGGACTTATCATGTTTCTCATCCAAGTCCTATTATGATTAAACTTCCACTATGCATTATGGATATTGTGTAGTTTTATATAGTTTTGAAATAGTTATGTACTTTAACATGGTTTAAATAGATAAGACATTCATTATATAAGTTTTAATCATATAAATTATATTTCCATTTCCAATATGGTCTAACATGATTGCAGAATCTAAGCCAAGTTTTATATTGCTTCAAGCATCTAATTGGTTAGTCATAACCCTAACTACATTAAATTTTGATTTTAGGGCAAGATTTAGGGCAATCCCAAAGTGGGGACATTACAGAAAGTATCCTATTGATTGATGCTTCTAGATGGCCTAGCACTGATTAAAAGAGTTTGGGTTTTGCTCAGTGTACACAAGTGGACAATTATGAACTAGGGTGGAAAATTTGCGGACGATTCCCTGCCTTTTGGAAAACTCCTTTTCGTGGAAAAAGCAATGTCAATCAACTCTTCTGTGACATCACTCTCCATTTCAGTTGAGATAATTTGGAACTTTTGAAAAAGATTTAACAGAACAGATTATCTTCAGATTGAGTAGCTATTGAAAAGGATGTTGATTCTTTGCTTCTAAGTTTTATGTAGAAATATAATTATATAGAGATGATTGCTTTACAGTTTACTCAAATTTTAGGGGAGTAGATTTCTCAAAGATCCCATTTCTATGTAATTATCTTGTAATTTACAAAGTAACATAGGATCCATGGTTCCAAATAACAAAAATACCTATGCTATATGTTAAAAAATTTAAGAAGCTTGTTTGAGTTGATTTCCATAATGTAAGTTTTCCAAGTAAAAGCAATAAAAAATTTATGCATGCCAAAGCTATGCAAAAGCAACATTCTCAATGCAATTTATTTTTGCACAAAAAAGTGCTAATTTAAAAGTACACAAACTACAGCTTTGCTATCTCCAATCTCTGCAGCCTGCTTTATGTATTATTATCACAAGCTGTTTAAAAGGAATATATAGCAGGAAAATTGAATAGTTGGTTCATTCCGCTGTAACCTGATTAATTACATAGAAGCAACATACAAGAAAACAGTTGCAGACTGTATACTTAAATTATATCCTAAGCTAATTACAGGAAAATCAAACGTAATGTCAGTATTTATTTCAACTAACTCTATTGTCATTATAAAAATGACAGAATTTTTCATCTAGGACTCAATTACTATTTGAAATTTGAAGGGAAAGTTCAAAGCTTTCATAGGATGAAATAATTTAAGTCAGAATCACTGTCATTGAACTCCAGGTGATGTGATAGAATCATTAACAAAGTCTATGGGTAATTTTAAAATTAAGTTATAAATGAAATGTGAACAAAACGTTAAACATGAGAAAGATGATTCCTTGGCAATCTACCAATCATAAGCGACAAAAATCAAGTATGTTGAATCAGAAGCTAACACCCAAAAAACAGTCTCACAAAATCCAACCTATTAAAACTAATCATTTGTAATTCTTTGAATCATCAAATGCATACAGAAAAATAAAAAACAATGCTACTATAAGTTTATGGTGATAAGGATGATAAGAACGGGAGATATCATTTGACTAACCCTAGCCATGTTAAAATTTGCATATCTTGAAAATGCTTTGGTAAGAACTTCATCATTGACTTCATTGCCAAGATCTCCACAAAATAAGCGAAAATCATCTGCAGAACAAAATCAGAGTAATTGTGAGAGTCAAGAAAACCTAAGATACATGAAATTAAAATTATGAAGAAATATGAAAGCAACTCAGAGCTCTAATGTTATCAAATGTCTGCCTGTCTACAAGGACACCCCAATAGAAACTCAGAAAAGAAGATAGAAATTCTGCTTCATTATCATATTTTCTTGTTCTATGTAAGCAACTATTCTTGACACACAAATTTATCAAAACAAACTCATCAGAGGGACTTTATTGATATCTCTCCAAACTGTTTTGATAAGATAAGGTATTTGAATCCTCTTACTTGAATAACAGCAGAAACATTCACCAGAATGGAGAAATGGTGTAAACATAGACAGTTTACATTGTAACTTTATGCTATGAGGATGTCTTATGAGAGTCTTTTCCTAAATAGTCTTATACATGGATCCTTCAACCGCATGGTCAAAATTCTTTTCTCTTTGTTCCACTTCTATCAAGTTTAGATACATGTAAGTTTGTAACTTGTGAAGACTTTATTACACCTTTTAAAAAATAATAATATTTTGTCCTAAATGATTATTCAAATATGTTCAGATAGAATTATAAGGCAGCTTAAAATATAGTACAAATCCATTATGGGAACAAGATAAGTTACCAGGATACATGTACAGATCATAGTACCATTCCATTGATGCAACATGGAAAAAGTGTAAGATGGAATTTAAATACCTGGCTTTCAAACATGAAAACTTGGCAAAAATTCTGATAACTAAAAAACAAATATTATAGTCATAAAAATAGATTAAATTTTGATTTTTTTGTTTCATGTCAAATATAGTGCATAGAGATTAAAATTCAATTATTAAAAACAATGAAAAAATATTTTTTAATATACAATTATTTTACTTTTACCTAGGAGGGTTTCTGTAAAAATTATATGGTTGGTCCTGAAATAGTAGGCAAGTGCTATCATAATCGAATAGAAGCTACTATATTAGAGGTGACCCAATATTTTATAGTATTCAAACTTTTCAAGTTTAACTCTGGAAAGATTAATTGTTAAAATAAAATTTTGAACACTAAAGAGGATTTCTCTTTTAAATGTTAATCTTAACTGTAAAAATGAGACAAAAAAGGAAAAGTATACATAAAAAAGTCAGAACCACTTTTTGCAAAGCTCGGAAAACAATATGACAAATGAGGCAGGTGGTGAATACTTGGGGTTAATCACGAGTTTTTGGAGTGTAATGCTACTATGATACAGATATGAGGATGAATAGAGATACATATTCACAGATATGGCAGTTTTTTAGAGGCTCCACGAGACAATAGGATACAGTCCAATGAAATTGTAATTATAGGATAGATTAACCAAAGGTTGTGTGGTAAAAAAGCCAAATTTCGAGAATGCGATGACAAGATACTGAATCTTAACAATCAAAATCATTAACACAAGTTAAAATCTTAAAGGAAAACATGAAAAAAGGCTAGAAAGATACAGTAGCCGCTGTAATGCCCCTGCCTAAATTAAATACTATATCATCAAACCCAGCAGCAGCTAAAGAATCGATAAAAGACAATCATAAGTACAAGATAATGCAGGGCAGCTGAAGTTACTATGATAGCTGATCCATAATCAATAATTAAAATGAGGTGATTTCTGTACACCTGCGATTTCCCTCAAACAAATACTAAATTATGATTAACTAAAGATTATAAGGCATATAAAGGGTCATGACAATCGGAAAAAAAGGGTATACAAAGAAGATAAATCAAAGGGAAGGGATCATCAATTTGAGAAGATATATTATTTATTTGTCCCTTATGAAGTATGAATTAAAGATTCAGCAATCTTGAGGACAAAACCCCTCCAAGATCAAAAATTCAAGGACGAAAACCCTTAAATTCTTTTGTCATGTTAGTGGACGAAACCCCTAACTTAGGCAGAAATATTTCAAGACATTTGTACAAAAGAGATAGCTGCAAATTGGAAGAAGGATTATAGCAGAGACTCTATAATAAGTTTTATATTTTCAAATTTATATTATAAGCTTTAAATCCGAAATGTATAATAATCAAAATTATAAGTTTAAGGATAATTGATATTTATAATTAATTATGCAAGTATTATTGTGAGTGTGTAATATTTATTGAAAGCAAAAATAAGAAAATTTTAGAACAGGACATTACAATCACATTTGAAAAGTCATAACCAGAATTTCTATAAATGTTAAACATTTAAATAATATCAACCAAAATTTTTACAATTGCAAGTTAATGTCAAAGAAACATCTAAAATTGAAAAAATGATAAAAGTGAAATATATACTTTCTGGCCAATCTGCAAGTGTTGGATCTTCCCATGTTTGTCCTGCAGCTTTCCGTGGAATTGCTTTCTTTTTAGTTTCTGCCTTGTGCTCATTTTCACTACTTGCAAGAGCAGCCTTTACACTCTCCAGAGCCTCAGGTGTTATAGTTTGAGCATCCTTCTGGAATAACTGTTGAGCCTGCCAAAACCATGAATACATAAAAACTTAAACAGCTAATTACTTTATAACAACATTTCAGTAGGTATCATCAAGATAGATGAGGAGCAATCATATGTGTTGAAAGCAACAACCATTTGTAACCACAAAAGTATGGTCACTTGAAGAAAAAATTCCAGTTTAAAAAATCATCAGGGAATAGCTTTGAATGATTTCCATTTGACAAATCAAAACATAACTAAACCGTGTCCACTTTCCTGTCCCAAAACAATAACAGTATTTTGTTTACACAAACAAATTTGACCACTTAATTTCCCCCTATTAATTCAATGTTTATTCAGAACAATCGTTAAAACAACTAAAATGATGTTTAAAAAATCGTTCTTCCTTCCCCACAAAGAAAAGGAAAGAATATGATTGCAAATGATATGTAACTATATATTGTAATTCTTAGATATCTACAAATAGTAAACACACCTGTTGCTGCTGGGGAAGTGAGTAAATTCCACCTACAGCTGCTGGTGCCTGATATAAAGATGAGTATTGATATTGAGGTGCTTGAATTGAGGGTGGCTGTTGCAGTTGTGGAGCTAATGGATACTTCTGAACTTGAGGTTGATATTGTGCCATCACATACTGCTGCTGCTGAGGGTATTGCTGTTCTGGTTGCTGTTGTTGCAGATGTTCTGGCTGCTGCTGAAGATGAAAGGGGAGAGGAAAATATGGAGAACCAGATGTTGCTGCCACAGACACAGAAGGGACATTGGAAGGTCCAGGTGGGTATGCTCCACTTGAGTATGTGAATTGTGATGAAGTTGAAGCTGAAACTGGAGGCACAGGTGCTGACGGTGCCAATGCTGGTCCTGCCCCATTGCCAAACCATTGTACATGAGGTGCTGTTGGAGCGGGAGGAGTTGATACCTGAGGCTGCAACTGAGCACTAGAAGATATAATAGGTGAAGGCCTCCCAGGTAGATAACTACTTGTCACAACTGATGGAGATGGAGCTGGAGCTGCTGGAGATCTTGATGACTGCTGCGCTGGAGTTACACTTTGTACTGTTGTCTCATTTGATGTTGGTGCAGCAGTAAGTATGTTTGCCTGTAGAAGAAATGGCCATTTCAGTTGTTATTTTAGAAAATTTTATAAAACATGGTCCTTTGCATATTCCATACAGATTCAAAAGCCAAAACTTGACACAAAATGTTTATAAAGATTAAGATATGATTCACTGAATAATACAGTGCTGATGAATCCCCTTAATGACCCAAAAGAACAAGTAAATTAACATTGTTGCATCAGAAAATCAGAAGATAATATAAAATGGAAATTACACTTATCGGCAAAGAAATGAGACAAAATCAGATTGGTGAAGATAACATTCTCTGTAGGTAACAAGATAAGGTATAACAAGTTACACATCATAACCAACATGGCAGACGATATTTTAAGGATTCAAACAATAGAAAAGAACTGTAATAGAAAAGGTCAATGGCAATGCAAAAGGGAATAGCTTATGACAGCCCCAAAAGAATAACTCAAGAAAATGCGGAAGTCAGGAAAAAAGGATCTTATATGAGAATGATCTGAAATTGCAAATTATATTCCAAAAAGAGATGATGGTCCTCTCATGATAAACTTGAACAAAGATACTTTGTTAGACCAGCCCATAAGGGTTGTTATTCAGCCCTGCATCAACCTATAGCTTTCATGTTAAATGTCTAATTGATCATTGTAGCCATAGAGCATTATTTATAGTCCAAGAGGTTTTCTTACCTTTCCATTTATAAATGTTATCATACCCTATCTCCGTTCTGCTTCTATCATTGTATAATAATACAAACAACCCATTGCATAAGGACCTTCCTTAACATTCTTCTGGTTCAACAATCAACGGCAGTTTTTCTCCATTTTAAAATAAACTGGCTGTTTAATAATTTTTCGCGTGAACAAGGTGATAGATGGATTGTAAGCAGTCTTAGTTGAATGCAGGAAGTCATGGATTCAAATCTCCGACTTTTTGCCACTTAAGGTTAAGCAGGAATTTGCATCAGATTGAAGAATTGTCTGCACACAAATTTCTTGGGAATGCAAAATACAGGAGAAACTCAATTTCGGAAGAAAAGAATAATAAAGGGGTATGAGTTTTGATTCAGTGAATGAAATCTGGATAAAAGCATCAGACTACACCTTGATACTAAACCCTAATCAATAAAATAACCATAGGCTTCTAGAGACTTGAAGCTTCAGCAGTTGCAAAAATTATAAAATCAGCTTGAGGAAAAAATAAATCGTCCACAGCACCCATATAAAAGCATATCAAAGGTTTAAATCCACGTTTCCAGCCACTCCTTGAACAAATAGATGATTAAAAAAATTGTACAACCATTCATATAATTGGAAGCAATTCAACTCTTCCATTGATGAACTGAGATATTATCATTCTGAACCGAAAAATCAATGTGGGTAACATGTTTTCGCAAAATTAAATAACAAACATTCAGGGCTGCTGAGTATTTCAACACAAGAGAGAGCATATTGACCTCTGAAGAAGACGGAAAAGCCGAGGTAGACGAAGTATTGTTGTTTGCTTGACTTGGCGAGGGCGGAGGATCAGAAACCAGTTCTTTCATTTCCTGCTCAAATCTCTCGAGCTCGCTTAGCAGATTCGCCATTTTCTAAATGTTTTTTAAAAGGCCCTGTTGAATCAACCGGAGGAAAAGGCAGTAGCAAGAAAATAGCTAATCGGTATTGGCTCATCTAGAGGGGGTTAAAAAAGCAATTCATATGCATTTTTGTGGAACCTATAACTATAAGGATATATGTGTAATTGGTAATAAAAATAGGAATGAACATTATCATTAACACAAAGTTAAGATTAAGATTGCAATAAAAATATGAAATGTGTAAAGGAAAGGAAGGGGAAAGAAAATGTGTTTGTTTTATATAATTTGATGTAAATATTTAACAATTGAAATGAGGTGGAAAAAAATAATATTATTAGAATTAGTTATGGTTTTTATATTTCCACATTATTATGTCAAAAATGCAATTGGAGGTGATAGGGTTTCATATTGTGTGTTTTTATATGTATAGGTGCAATCTTATCCACTCAAGTACACTAGCATTCTCTTAATGTGGTGGCATCTTATACAAGTGTCACAATGTCCTACATAGGTGCAATGCCATCTTGTTTGGGGGCAATGCCCTCTACACTTTTTTGAGAAAAAACTACCATTGCTAATAGATTCACCTACACCTACACTCAATGTATCTTAAAATGGAAAAAATGATGCCTAGTCATATTTGGGCATTTTCCACAATCAAATCATCATGTTGATTCAATAATTGAATGATAAAGTAAGGTTGGATGTGTGTGACCAAACCATAAGTGTAAGATGTAGGCTCTTACATTAATGGTGAATTGTATTCTACATGATGGGTAATATTTTGCATGCCCTAAATGTCCAAATGTGTGTCTTAGATCTCTATGGAATATGTGTGTAGTGCTTTATGACTCATTCCCTTAGATCCTTTTTATAAGCAAACCCTAACCCTTTTTATCAGTGGAGGAAAATTATGGTTTGAAGGTATGAAAGGCAAGTGCTTAAGTAAGAAAAGTGGATTTTGATTTCAAATAGATGCTAGTATATCTAGTCTTGTGTAGAGGACAAGAGTGTGACATGCTAGTTTCTTGGATGAAAAAAATATTGAGAATGAGTGGGTTGTATGTGTTTGAGTGTGGCGAGGGTTGTGTTCAAGTATGAGTTATTGGTTTAGGGATTATACACACTCCAAGAGGTAAAAAAGGCTAGAGTTGTGCAATGAGGCACTAAAGAAAGTTCAAAATGAGAGGGAAAAGTGCTAAGTAATACACTTTTTGTCCTTACATTTTGTTCCCACTTTAGCATACTTGTGAGTTATGGCAAATTGATATTGTTAAAGTAAATAATAATTATATTTATTATGCATTATAAAATGGATGTTGCTAAAAGGGTAGTGAAAATTTATTGGTGTTTTTGATTTGTCTTTACTCTAGCATTATCTTCATACTTGTAAAACACATAAGAAGATAAATCAATGCACGTAGAACAAATATTGTGAAAATCAATTTTTGATGTAGGAGCGTCCAAGTGCAACTTACTACATTTCACTACATAACATCATTTTTGCTTGTAGAAAAGAACTAAAATTCTATAATGGCTCACATCATATCCAAATCTCAGGAGTTTTGAATCAGACTATGGAAAGTTATTGTTCTCAAAAGTTCACAATCCAAAACAATCAACACTCAATTCATCAAGTGAGGTTTGTAGAACCTTTTTGTGTCTTGCGATATTCAACCCAAAATATCTCAAGATAGTATAGGACTAAAGGGACTTTCAACTAGAATTGCATCGAGTTTCTTTAACACCTAATGCTTCATTAATGGATTTGGGTCGACCTACACATCTCACATGATATTGAGATTAAAACACCTTGTGGTTGATGTGAATCATTCCTAAAACTTGGAACTAATATATAAACACCTATGGAATTCATTTGGAGGATAACTAATGAGGAATCGATTTTAAGAGGATGGAAGTTAGTGATTTAGCTAGTGATAGTAGGAGAGTGATAGGCTGATAGTAGTTCTTATTGTCATATCTTTGTATGTAAACTTGTAATAAACATGTGGTGACCTATGAGCCAAACTATGTCATAGTCTACATGTGATAGGCCAATGGGCCATTGAATCATTATGTGATATTGAATAAATAAGAATTTTTTTTCTATTAAGTGTCAATTTCATTGCGTCAACTCTAAGTTGTATGGTTGGATAGTCCTTTCTCTAGGCTCTTCATTCATGATTGCATCAAGTGGTATCAAAGTGAGTTTTTGATCCATTGGGAGGACATTCTAGTAGATCCAAGGGTGAACAAATCACCGACTTGGGGCAGCTTGTATGTGTTTATCAATAAAGCACCAATTGTGAGGTAGTTGCAACATTGTAGCTAAATCATCGACTTGAGGCAGTTGCACTAAATTCAAGGAAAAATGCCACCAAGGAGAATTCTTGGTATGACGAATATTGCTAGAATAATATGTTGGCACCTCATTTTTATGTGTTTAATTGTTGCCTTGTTGTGCTTCATAAGTTTTGTACTTGACTTTGTCCACCCTTTGTTAATAACCAATCAGAGAAGTCTTCAATTGGGTTCATGTTGTCACTTTGTGCCCCTTGGCATCCTCCCAATAGTTTATATCTAATCTAAGAGATTTAATATGGGCAATAATATCATATGCTTATGGTTTGTGGCTTTCCCTTTCCTTCAACCTAGTTAGCTACCCAAATTCAAGATTTCTAAAAAATTGACGATGCATGGAGGTTATTTGAGGTTTCCATCTTATAGAATGCCTAAATGGGTATCTCTATTTCTAATTTGGAGAAATTTGAGTAAAATGGCTAAGCTATTGAAAGTTGGAACTTTGGCTAGTTTGTGGGACCTTATCAGCCTCTAACATTGTTTCAAAAACCATTGAAACCTCCATTGGTTCCTAGTAATTCCCACTCTTCCTCCAATCTACAAGTTTGCATGCCTTAGCTAGTTTTAGTGAAGTGTTGGAGCTTTCATTCTTTCTCAAAACCTTTGACAGTTCCTAGTTCCCAGTGAAACTCCAATAAAGGATGAAGTCTAAGGAATAGAAGGATATAGTAATAGAAATAAAGACAAAGCACCAAGTGTTTGCTAGAGCTTCATATGGTTCCTGAAACTATAGGAACCTTTGACAAGGTTCATATTCCTAGCATTTCCTCTAATAAGAAAAAGGCCAAGATAATGGTGCCAACAAAAGGAAGCAAAGAATACATAGGAAAGGAGAAAGTGGGCAAGGTCGAGAATAGAAGAAGGGAAGAATAATGAAGTGTCAAAATTTTCCATGGTTCATCAAACCATGGGAACCTCTAACAAGTTCAGAGTTCTAATCTAAGCCTCGAAAGGCTAGAGAAAGAAGAAAAGGGAGGCAAAGAAAAGGCAAAGGTCATAAAAGTGCCAAAATTTCATGTTGGTGATTTGTCTTGCAACCCCCAATACTAAGGAAAATCACAATTCCTAAACCAAGGGATCAATAGATTAAGACAAATATCTTGCACTATAATCACATCAAGGACAAGAAAGGCCAACAAACAAGGCTATAGTCAGCCTTCTACACTTTGAGCTCCACAAGACTCGGGAGGGTGTTCCTATTTAAATAGCTCCTCATATGATAAGACTTGCAATAAAAAACACACTACAAATTTCTAACATGTGGATGATTCTCATATGAATGTATAAAGGGTTTTATACATTTGATTATATTTAGGTATGATCCCTTTGCACCTTGAATCATGTTGAGAACAAATAAATTATACAAATATGTCTTCATCTCAAACATATAGAGGAGTAATAAATGAATGATTCACAGTTATTTTCCCTATACTCTTTAACCTCCATGAAGCCACAGAAAACCTAATAAATTAAACTTGAAAGAAAAGATTCATTGAGATTTATAAAGTTTGGAAACATTTTGGAAGCAGACAGTATACAAAACTGACTGGTGTTTCAGTAAGGGCTACAGAGTCATATATCTTGCATCTCATGCCACAATATTAAACATTTTTTGATGATCTTTTGTTATATTATCACCTTATGATAATAAGATCTCTAAATTTTTTAATACAGCCATACTTAGTAATCCACTTGGAAATATAACATTCCCATTATTTTCACAAAAGCATTTATTTTGTTCCTTGAACACAAGGCGATTACAAAAATAATTCACAACAGCAAATGTTTAGGAATACAACAATAACCCTTGATTATTTATGTCAAAGAACATTACATTTCAAATTTGGAGACAACTAAACAATAATATGATATTCAATTAAGCTCATTACAAAACATAGAAGTGTTGTGAACTGATGACTTAAAACTACAAATCTTCACCTAACTTAGACCACAATCCCTTTTGTATAGAGCCCATTTTCCTCTTCTAGAACCTCCAGAATCATAACCCTTTCAAATGAAGAAGAAAGAAATTTTTAAAGAAGAGAAGAAGGCTCTGATTTAATCTCTATTTGACATTTGTCACACTGAGCTCCCTTTGATTCGGCATTTGTAATATGCCATCTAACCCTAATCCCCACTTTTCCTTTCACTTGCAACTAAAATTTGCTTTGTAACTTTGCTTGTCTTCATTCCTATGCATATCCTTTACCTATATGTAAAAATACATTTACAACTACATTTTTACTTGGCAAGTGAAATTTTTCACTTCTAGGTCAAACCCATTTATTGGCAATTAAAACTTTCTTTTAACTTACATTTTAACTTTGCAAATTGATCCACAAAGCCTTCATTTAAACCTTTGTTTCCCTACAATTAATCTGATATTTATTTTAAATAACTAACTTGTAGCCATTTCATTTGTTTCACTAGTTTGACATTTTGTCAAATACTTATCCTGTAACCACTTAAATATGCATTCTACCTACAACCAATTTGTTTTCATCTGTCTATTTTATTTTGTATCTCATAGTAGAAAATTTCACCTCCAAATCTTTATTTTGTAACTTGAGATTCATAGAAACAAAGAAAAATATACTATGGATCATTTTCACTATTGTAGAGGTGTTGATGACATGCTTGGAAACTTGAAAACAAAAAAAAAATGCTAAACATGCTACCAAGTCATGGGTAACGCTTCTAGCAATCTTTCGGAGGAGGAAGCATATTCAATCTTACAAACAACTCCAAAGTTTGTCCCAAACCATTTGCATGAAAAGAAACATGTTGTGGGTCGTTTTTAATGAATCTTGGGTGTATTTGTCATTAACCAACACTTAAAAACATCTGAAACCTTGTTAAAAAAGTTTCCAAGGCATTAGAAATGCTTTGGGCATCTTTCTAGAGGTTGCATTAACGTTTTTCAACTTGCAAATGTGTGCAAAATTTTGCTCAAAACCCAAAAACGTGAACACACTTTACTTTTTGCTCCTTCCACAATGAAAATTACCCTCCTCATAGTGATGAAACGCATTCAAACCATGTGGAAACAGTAGCAATGAGCACCCAACACCAAACCCTACAAAATCACAGCCAAACATTGCTTCCCCACACACCCGCAAACATTTCTTGGGGGATTGTGAGGAAGGACATATGAAAGCCAAAAAACCTTTTCCATAGTTTTAATAAAGTTTTCCATGAAATATTTAAGTCCTTAGTTTTAAAGTCGGCAAAAATTTAAAACCCTGAAACCCTTTCCTGCATCCCCACAAGATTTCATCTCTAGCAACATTCCCTGTTGCGGGATGGCAGGAAGAGCAAGCTTAATAAAGAGAAACTTTATAAAGTTTTTTGAAAATAATTAAACTTTTCCCTAAATAATGCTAATTCGTGTGTTTTTCATTTGCAAAGTATTTAAAATATTTGTATTTTAAACATTCAGAAATAGGTGAAATTTTAATTTCATCTGTCAGTCAAATAGCAAAAATTTACTACGCACAAATGGGGACTCATGGAGCCAATATTTTTGCAAGAAGGCCTAACTAATTAAATAAAACATGGGTGATCAATCGAATTTTTCCCAACAATCCAAATTTTGGTACCTCCTTTGTAAACATGCCCATCAGAGGTGTTTGCCACATCAAAAAGACATTAAAATAATGCATCTGTTGACCTTGAATTTTGATGAAACTAGGAATGGATATGTTTTAGGAAAAAATAAGAAATGGGTTGCCCTCAGAATTTTGAAATTTACAACTTTCCGGAACACCAAATTTAACCCAGTCACAATCAGAAATGCATTAAACAGCCCATTAGAACTCATCTAGGAAGCGTGAAACTAAGCAGGAGCATTATCATATGTACCAAGAAACTTTCTACCATACGGATTTGCAAGATGACCTCTGAGTTGCAAAATTTTAATCGACGAAGATGGGCTTTGGGGTAGATTTGACAAGAAGTAGACCAAACCTCTGTCGTCAAACTGAAAGGGCATAGGCATTTCAAATTTGAAGGTTGCACCACTTCCTATGGTTTTCAAAATATGGGAACCTTCGACAAAGTTCCTAGTTTCCATTGAAGCCTCGAGCCCAACCGCTAGGGAAGAGAAGAAAGGGGGCACTCAAAGAAGGCAAAAATGAAGTATTGAAAGTTTTGAGGGATCTCAAAACCACAAGAACTTCTAATTGGTTATTATTTTTGTAGATACCTAAAATTGTCCTAGCTCGTGAACTAGCATTTTAACACTAATATTTGTATTTCCCAAATGATTAAATAATGTTCAATTATTTAATTATTATCTAAAATCACTTCAATTAATCTTCTTAATGAATTATGTCTTTAATTCTTTATTCTTCTTGTTTAATTAAATAAATCCTAATTATTTAATTGTGTCTTTAACTCCTATTAATCTTTTGATTAATTAAATAAATCTAATTTATTTGATTGTGTCTTTAATTATCTATATTCTTCTAAATTAATTAAATAAATTAACATTATTTAATTAATCATCCATTATCCACTTTCTCACTTTCTAAATTAAATAATTACTTTAATTATTTAATTGTCCTTTAATCTGTCAACATTATCCATTCATTAATGATAAGTAAAACATTTAATTTATTTATCTAAATCCCACTTACACATTCCTTTAATAATTAATTAAATCTCATGCAAAATCCTTATTTAGTTCTCATCTCCAAGATTAAATAATTTATTATTTAATTAATTTTCACTTCTTAAATTAAGTAATTATTTTAATTATTTAATTTAATTCATTGACATTATCTTCTTCTAAAAATAAATAAAATCATTTATTTTATTTATTTAATTAATTGAATCTTGCACGTGTAAATAATAATTAAATTTATTAAATATTAATAGAAAATAAATTATAGTGCTCTGCTTGCAAACTATGAACCTGCAAATTACAAAATTAGTGAAATATGAATTAAGAAGTGCAAACAGTAAAAAAATGAAATTAGGTCAAAATAAAATCTACGAAACTCTTTCCTCAACAAACACACTTCAAAAGGTACAATTACAACAGAAGGATTGAATAAGCAAAAACCTACATGAGACATATTGTAATTCAAAGGCATGCATGATGGAAGACTAAAGGCTTGAACCAACCAAGAAGTGTGAATCAATACAACACATAGAATATTCAACAATTGACCTGTCTGAGGAAGTCGATGAAGATTTGGGTATTCTAGAAAATGTTGCAATTACAGGCAGACTTACAGGGCCCATATTTGAGAGAAAAAAAGATTAAAGATTGGACTGAAAAAGCATGGAAGACCCCGACTCTAATAAAATTTCTACCAAAGGGGTTCTTTGTAGTAATCTTCGCCAATACTGAAGAAAGAGGAAAAATTTTGGAAGAAGGACTATGGAAAATGGAAGGGCACCCTATATATATACAGAAATGACACCAAAACTTTAACCCCATCAAGACAGAACCATATGTGCAACCAGTATGGATCCAACTATACAACCTCCCACTGGAATACTGGTCAGAGGAATGCCTAGAGAAGATCAGTAGAACTCTAGATACTAAGGTGGAAATAGATGTTGACCTCTTCAATGGTGACTCTTTCCTATATGCTAGAATAAACATAGTTGCAATCAGAAAAATTCCTAAGGAAATTCTACTTTGTGCTAACGGTGCACATTGGGAACAAGGTATACAGGTAGAGGAAGATAAACATTTTTGTCTCCAATGCCGAAGCAAGAAACATAGGGAGAGGAATGCAAGAAAACAAACTCTCAACAAAAAGAATAAAATCACAAAGAACCTTCATGGGGAAACCCTAAGATGTAGAAAGAAGCTAAGATGGTATGGAAGAAGAAAGAGATTAGGAACCAAAAGATCATTAGCGATCAAAACCCAGAAGATAGAAAAAAGACAAACCAAAAAATGGTGTGGAGAAAAATGAAAAATATGAAGCTATCCATGTAGAAAACCGATTCAGGAAACAAGGCATCAACACCCATAAGAAAGAGCCCGAACATACAAAACAAAAGTGGGAAAGAAAGAAAATCAAACAAAAGGGAAGACCTTCATTTCCCAAAGACCTTGGATGCAAAGGCAGATGCAATGCATGAAAATTATATGGAGGAAGAATCAAACTTTGAAGACATATACATGGCTCAAGAACAATTAGAGGTAGAAAAATTAGACATCATAGATCCAAGATGTATTTGTCAATCGACAAGGGAACTAGGCAAAACTAAGAAAGGAAGAGGAAGAAAGACAAGCAAACAAAAGAGAGAAGAGGAAGCAATTGAGAAGGGTTTCAAGAGCATTTCTAGTTTTTTGATATCTAAGGGAGGGAAGATCTCCCTTGGAGAGAAATGAAGATATCCATATGGAATGTCAGGGGCTTAAATGCCCCTGACAAATGGTGCTTGGTCAAGCGTCACATGGAAAGAGTAGCCTCAGAAATAATAATGCTCCAAGAAACAAATCTTGACAAGCATGAATTTGAGAGGTTTCTAAACTATTGCAAAACATGGGAAGGTATATTTCAAAAAGCAATAGGCACGGTTGGGGGTCTGGCTATCCTATAGAAAACCACAAAGGTCAAAATAGAGCTAACTCAAGCGTGCAACCACTAGATGGAATGCAAGGTAAATGACTTCAAAACAATATGGTGTTCCATCTCTTCAATGTTTATAGACTCATACATATAGAAGATAAAAGAGAAACTTGGAATGAATCAAGGAGAAGAATAAACCAAATTGGCAATGATCTATAAATAATGGGTAATGACTTCAATGCTATCACAGATCTATCCAAAAAGAGTGGTGTCCTAAAGAAAATAACGAGAAATATGTAAGATTTTAGAGAATTTATAGAATAAATCAAAGCAGTAGACTATAAAACCTCCAATGGGATATACACCTGGACAAATAGGAGAGAAGGGTTTACAAAAATTATGGAAAGATTGGACAGGTTTTTTATAGCTAACAATAGGTTGGAGATTGACCTAAACCTAGAAACCACCATCCTTCCCATCTCAGTTTCAGACAACTTTCCAGTGTTGTTGGAAATTAGAACATGCCCCACCAGAGTCAAAATCTACTTCAAATTTGAAAATATGTGGTGGAGAGAGGAAAGCTCGATTCCATCCGTAGATACTTGGTGGAAGGAATGCAAAATCAATGGAACTCCAAGCTACATATTCATGAAAAAGCTCCAGTCTCTAAAGGAAAAATTAAAGAAATGGAATAAGGAGGTGTTCAAAAATATTTTTCAAGAAAAAGAGAAAATAGAGAAAGAACTTGAAGACTTGAATAACAAAATTATAAAGTATGGAATGTTCCAGGAAGATTATGTAAAAGAAAAACAACTAAAAGACTATCACAAGGAAATTTTAGCAAGAGAAGAAGTATACTAGAGGGACAAAAGTAGGGAATCTTAGTTACAAAAAGGTGATGCAAATACCAAATATTTTCATGCAACAACAAAGGTTAGAAAAGCACTTAGTAGAATCAATGAAGTAAGAACAAGTTACAGAGAAATTTCCAAAGACAAAAAAGCTATAGAAGAGGAAGTAGTCAAGTATTTTGAAAATATTGTGGGAGCAGAAAGGACAGTAGTTGCATATGGAAATGAACCAATGCTGGATTGTATACCAAAAAGCATCACCGAAGAGGATACCATCATGCTAACTAAACCTATCACACTAGAAGAGGTTAGGACTGCCACCTTCCAACTCCATCTAGATAAAGCACCAGGCTTTGATGGATTCCCAACCAGTTTCTATAAAAAATGTTGAAGTACAATAGGTGTGGATGTTTGGAAGGTCGCTAAAGAGTTTAGAGCAAAAGGAAAAAAAATTCAAAGACATGAATAATACCGTAATTTCTCTCATTCCCAAAAAGCAAGGAAGTGTGACGCTAAATGACAACAAACCAATATCATTATGCAATATAATATATAAAATCATCACCAAGATATTGGAAAATCGGCTCAAAAAAGTGTTCAGCTCTATAATATCAGAAGAACAAAGCAAATTTTGTCTAGGAAGGGAAATCATAGATGGAAGTTTTGGCTTCAACAACAAATGGGTGGCTCTAAATTCAACAATGCATCACATTTGTAAGGTATTCACTAGTATTCAATGGAACAATGTGTGGCTTCTTTGAAGGAACAAACGGCCTAGGACAAGGGGATCCCTTGTCACCATTTCTTTTTATCATCACAATAGAAGTTATGGGAAGGTCCATCAAAAGAAAAAGAGAAAATACCATATGAAAAGGACTATAGGTGGCTCCTGATATTGACCCAATGACACATACACAATTTGTAGATGACACACTTCTATTTGGGGAGGCTAATATGAGAGAAGCAAAAGTAATCAAAGAAGTGCTTGACGACTATATGGCATGCTCCAAATAGCTAGTAAATAAAGATAAATCCTCAATAATGGTCTTTAACACCAAAAAATCCATACAAACAAGAACAACAAGGCATTTGGAATTCTCAATAGCAATTGTTCCTACTAAATATCTAGGGGCCCCTCTATTCTCTGGTCCTTGCAAGACACAACACTGGATGGAGATAATAGAAAAATGCAGACAAAAATCCATGGCATGGAAAAATGGGTGGTTAACGCTGGCAAGTAGAATACTCATGATTAAGATTGTTCTATAAACAATACCCATATATGTTATGTCTTGTTTTAGAATTACAAGTTACAAGATAGAAGCCAACCTAGAAATCTATTTCAAGAAATTCCTATGGAAGGGGGCGAAAGAGGACAAGAAAATACTACTGGTACATTGGGATAAAGCATGTATGCTTAAGAATGACAGTAGTGCAGGCTTGTGAAGAATGAACAGAACTTGGCACTAGGTGCCAAGCTAGCATGGAAAATGTATAGAGAACTGGGTCAACTATGTTTCAAGGTACTCCAAGCCAAATACCTAGATATTGCTTATCCAAAGAGAATATTAATAATAGAAGTAGTTAATGGGGGCTCAACAATATGGAAGTTCTTATGGGAAAGCAGGAAACTAATAACATATCATCTCACACGGAAAAAAATAATGGAAAACAAGCCAACTTCTGGGTAGATTCGTGGAATGGCTACAAGCCAATGGGAGAGATAAAAGGGATAAAAGAGCATAAGGATGTTATAATAAGCATGCTTGGAAGTAGTGTAAGTCCAAATACAACTTTCAGCAAGAATGGATAAACACAAAAATTCTCCCAATCCCTATAGAAGCTAAAACAAAATTGAAGCAGTAATTAAATAGCAGGAGGACATTATTGGCTGAGGGAGAGGATGAAATCATCTAGTGTGGGGCTAAATCTGAAAAATATTTTGTTAAGATGGGTTACTTGATACAAACAGCTACAAGGGAAAACCCCAATTGGCCCATGAAATTATGTTGGCATCCAATGGCCCTCCCAAAGGTTGGAGCCTTCTTATGGTCAACACTACATAAAGGGACACTCACAATGGAAAGATTGAACACTACAGGAATTCAAGGTCCAAACAGGTGCACTATGTGTTACAATGATTGTGAAAATGTCAACCATCTACCATTAGACTGCACATATGCGTCCAAGTGTTGGGATATAGAACATAATCGGATGGCATGGCCCAAGGAAGAAGGATCTCAAAGAATAGATAATTAGTTGGCCAAGAGGTAAAAAGAACACACTATGGGCTAACTTATGAATCGTGGCCCCTTCCATGTTAGTATGGCACGTAAGGAAAGAGAGAAACCGTCGAGTATTTCAAGAAAAAATCGTGGAGGTGGATAAGGTTATACAAAAAATCAAAGAAGGGATTTGTGAGGTTCTTAATCCAAAAATAGGATAAAGAATGGTACTATATTTACCAAATGGGATGAAGACCTACAAAAGAAATGGGAAAATCTAAAAAGAGCAAAAGGAAACTTCAGAGACAAAGCAAAGAATAGGAAAGAATCCAAGTGGAAAGGGCCAAAGCAAGGTAAGTACAAGCTAAACTTTGATGGCTCTGCAAAAGGGAATCTAGGACCAGCCGAAGTTGGAAGCATATTAAGGAATAACAAAGTCCAACTTGTATGGGAAGTATCAAAGAAAATAGAATCTACAACTAATAATGAAGCAAAAATGGAGGCCTTAACTACAGGTTTGTGGATGTGCACACAAAACAACATCAAAAGAGTAGATATAGAAGGGGACTCATTACTCAACATACAGGCCATATCCAAAAGAGACACCCCAAACTAGAAACTAAAGAGTTGTATATGCAAGACATGGTAGCAATTAGAAAAAGTAGAAGATTACATGATCTCCCACATCTACAGAGAAGCCAACAAGGCAATGTTGGAATCAAGCAACACTAAGAAGGGGGGTGAATCAGTGTTGTGTGATTTTTAACTTTATTAATCTGATCTCTAAAGCACTTACAACATTCAACCAAAATAAAGATGCATGAACATAAGACATATAACCACAACACCATAACACCATAACACAAGGATTATTTTTTACGTGGAAACCCTGTTAGGGGAAAAACCACTGTGGAGGTCAATCCACAATATGTTATGAGTATACTCAAAAGAAAAGTTTACAAAATGAGAATGCACTTGCATTCAGGCACACTGCCTAGAGCTCACTGTCTTAAAAATGTTTGGAATACTTCCAAAGATTTGAACTAATAAAGTAGCATCTACAAATGCCTAATTATAGTTCCAGTTAGGCTCATCAATTGAATTCTGGACCTTCTGACTGACTCTGCTCTTCTGCTATGTTCTACTTCAACTTACAACAAAAATCCTTAATGCACAAGTGAAACTATGCATAATTGCTCTATTGACCTTCTAACATTTGCAACATATAGCAACTCACATCGAACATACATCAAAATTATATAATTGATCACTTATAAATATCCACTACAAGGGATTTAATCGCTTCATGTTGGCTTCAACAAAATAAGAAATATTGCCAAACTATCAGCTCAAATCATGCAAAATATTCAATGTGCATCCACAAAAGTTGGCCACAACATAGTGAGGACCCAAATCAAAATGCTCGAACACAAAAACACTTAAACAATAACTCCTCAAATATCTACGACACACTAAATCCACCAAGTCATCCTTCATACACTGATGAACAAAAAATTAGTCAACTGAATCTTCTAACTTACACTCAAATCGATACGAGGCACCAAGATTTACAAATAACATAGATAATGCATCGACCAATCATCCCTGAGATCCACAACAAAAAATAATAACATAAAATTTGCTTATGAATCGAAGAACACAAATCTATCGAATGCTCTATTCTAGCTTAACAGATAATCATTGATCTTCAACCTATCTGTCGGTATGATCAAATGATGATGTGCGGATCATCTTACTGACAAGGGTTTCCATCAATGACAACACTAGGAAACATGTGTAGTGTCTCTTGCCAACAATCTCCCCCTTTGGCAGTGATGGCAACACTTAGCAAAAAATGACTAAGTGTCGGATCAATACCAACACAAGTACACTGCCAACCAAAACTCCAAAAAGATCTTCATCCACAGCTCAAAACTATAGCTCCCCCTTAGATGAATATACATTTTTCACTGTTCTATTCTCCACCTTTGACATCAATGGAAAAGATGGGGAATCTGCATACAAAAATTCTATAAACAAACAGAAACTTCAAACTGCATATATACAAAATTATTTCACAAACTTACACAAACTTGAAAATATCTTCAAAAATTTTCTTCAACAAGTTCAAGCTTGTGTCCCAACACTTTTAAGGCTTTCCAGAATAGTTATGTGACCACAAAGTAAATAAGATTGCATCTTTGTAGATTCAAGGTTCATCAGATCACTGACTGCCAAAGCATCTTGTGCTTCTTTCAAAGCATTCAACATGGTTTCCATCTTTGGACCAATTAGGCCTCTAAGTTCACAAGCTCTTTCCATAATTCTATCATTATCATGCTTCAAACTCTTTATCTTGTCAAGTAGGGATATAACTTGACCTTCTTACTCTCCAACATAAACAGTTAAAGGATCAAAAGCATCAAAAATAGCAACTAACTATTTCTCATGATCCTTAATCTTCTTCTCATTGTCCTTAGTAAGTTTAAACAAAGACAAACATGACTTATAAATCTTTCCACCTTCAGATAGAGCACTATGAACATTTTTCACACGAGTAGCTAACAGAGATTTATCATTAGCTATCATTCCTTTCAATCTACTGAACCTTTTCCATCAAATTCCTTATGTACCTTGACCAAAGCTAACTTCTCAAGTGACTCAAAATGAGTACTTACAGAATTAATAAGTTTCTTCAGCTCACCGAAGGAAGAACCGGATGGATCCTTAACATGAGTAGGCATGATCTTCTCCAGAATACCTGATGCAAGACTCAATAACTCACTGTCCTCAATGTGAGACTTTAGAATTTCTTCTCTAGCCTTAGCATGTGCAAATGATGCAACTTTCATTTTCTAAATTTGGGACAAAGTAGACAAATGAATAGGACCTTCTCCCAACTCAAGATCAAGTTATTCCTATTGTTTTTCCAGAAACTTCTTCATTGCCTCTGCAGTGTCTCTTGCTTCCACTGGAACTCCCTTAACTTCAACCTTCTTTTCCTCAACCACTGTTTCCTCAGCCACAAATTTTTGCTTGTCATTTGGAATTTCAACCTCTTCAATTGATATCTCCTTTTCTTCAACCGACATAGCTTTAGGAGCTTTAGTCTCCATAGGCACTTCTAAATCATGCACACCAAGAGGAATCTAAATGTCCTTGACTGTAACCTCTTCATTTACTGGACTAGATGAAATATCTTCCACATGCACTTCTTCAGAAACAACATCAATTTTGTTCTTTAATAAAACTTCGTTCATAATTCTTTTAGTTTCTTTTGCAACCTCTTTAGTCCTACCCATCATAAGCTTGTTTACTCTAGTTTTGCTCTTGAATTCTCTTTTTGCTTCTTTTAGGATTATCTTCATTTCCTCAATAGACATTACCGAACTTAGATTTGTAAGAATTTGTTCTCTCAGCTGCTCTTCTTCAGTTCTAGCATTAACTCTCCTCATCTCCAAAATTTCATACAATTCCTTAGGCAACTGTGCCATTATCTCAACAAGAGTCGTATTGAAATTGTTCAAATATTGTATTGTAGCCTCCTTAAGAACTCTTTGACCAACAGTATCAAAGGTACCATACACTTCACATAGGGGCTTAAGATTATCATCCTTGATTATGCCTCTTTCAACTTCTTTCAGAGACATACCTGGTTTGTCAGGCTTCATCTTCTTCTTTGCTTTCTCCTCTTCACCAGAGGATTTGTCCTTAGTGACTGTTGTTGCTACTTGGGTGCCCATATGCTTTATTTCTCTAACTTCTTCACCAGATTTTGTCTCATCATCTTCTGAAATAGTTGTATACACTCTTGTTCTCTTTTCCTTCTTCCTTTTATTGGATGTCTTAATTTGAGCTTTTACAAGGGTTGATTTCTTTGCATGATCGGATAGGGGTGCAGAGCTCCTTGTTGATCTAGTACGGGAAAAGTATGTTGTCGGACTAGTAGATTCAATTTTGGCAAGCTCTTTTTCTTTTTCAGCTTCAACTTGTTCTCTCATCCTTCTGGCTTCTCTTACAGCTTCTGTAGATATACCCATGCTCTCTGCAAAGACTTCCACTTCTTTCCTTACTCTCCGGACTATCATTGGTTTCTTCAACTACTCATGGACTTGCATATTCTTCTCTGCATATGTTCCAAACCTCTCTTTAGATGGATCCAAAGGCTTACTTAGCAAATTTTGAGCATATAGCTCCAAGATGCTCTCCTCAACTCATAACCCATTGGCATAATCCAAACGGTTCTAGGTTCTACAGCTTCCATCAAGCATTGATCAATGTCCACCATAAAACAAATTATGTCCCTATACTTCACAATAGAAGTAGGAATTATTTCCCTGGCTTGCATCACATTCTGAAAGTTCTTGAAATATCCCCAGATTGTAGTTTCCATGGCTTGCATATCACCAATTCCATACAAGATATCTCTAATCTGAACAACAACAGGCTTATCATTTTGCCAATGCACTTTCCCGATTCCCAGAACTTCATTCATGAAATAAAAGAACAAACATAGCAATAGATTACCATATTTAAATAAATTCTTCTTGTCTTTCCTGATCTTACTAAGATTATCCATAAGCTGACTTCAAAGAAACTCACATAAATCATACTCTGCATTCTCCTTCACCATCTAATATGTTGCATATATGGTTGTACCGGATACAAAATTTTCTTGGCTGGAATGATATATCTTGTCGCCAATGACCATCGAGGAAAATTTCACATCCACATCAATGATGTTATCAATTTTCATTGCTCTTCTATCAAACACAGAACCAGTTGCATCAATGACTATTTGATTCTTCACGGACTTCAAAATTGGCAATCCACCAGAGGAATTTAAGCCTATAACAGCACTTATGGCTTCTTTTTTAATTTGGAAAGGTTGAATCAACCACATAAATTCTCATGAACTTGACTTAAGATATATCAGACCCATTCGTTTTCATCAAACATGGGGAATTTCACAATCTGCGTGAATTTCTTCTCCTCTAGGGTTTTGAATTTGGGCTTGACACAAAAATTCTCTCCAACAATGTGATTGGAATATAAATTTAGCAAATGCGAGCTTCCTCTCAATATTAGCATGAATGTATGCCCTAATATCTTCAATATGGAATACACCATACATAATAGATGAAAATACACCTAAGGGCTCGGTCTCAACAAACTTGAAAGGATGCCACTTGAATTTTGGATGGGGTCTATCCTTGACTTCAACTACCAATGGACTAGCCATTTTCACAAATTCACAGGTTTGCAAGATTTTATGATAAATACCTTTTCACCAGATTAGGGTTTGATCTTCGAATCGCCTTCACACTTGAATCCTTGCCAAATTTTTCCAAAGTTCGCTTCAGAGCTCTTTAAAATTTTTCTTCTCAAAATGCAAAGTGACAAATGAAAGATGGAAATGACCTTTTATCATTCGCACACCTAACCTTTTTGATGCAATAAATGCTTTTTCCCTAACTCATCTGAATAGCCTATTTCCATACACTATAAAAGATAACTCTTCTGGGAACCTTCAATTCTGCATAAATACTCTTTCCAACTATTCAACAACATTTGTAGATCATCAATGCAATCAATGCACTCATCCACATCTCGGTGTCAATTATGACAAGGGTTTGAAGGATTTTTCTTGACAGCTCCCCTAGGCCATAGGCCTTAATCTAATTCTTGGAGGAATTACCAGAAGTTGATTCTGGTGTTGGCTCATTTTCTGCAACACAGGGACTCTTCTTCACCCATGTCTTCTTCATTTGCTTCCTGATATGATCTATAGTGACTTTCCCTTTTCCTTTTTCATCCTTCTGCATGTTTCTTCTTTGATTTACTGGACCTTTTATGCAAAATCTAGCAATATGACCAATGTTGTTGCAATTATAGCACACCGCATTTCTTTGTCCAATCCAATTGTTCCACTGATTTTCTCTTGATATGCACTAGTTAGCAATATGGCCAAATCTATTGCATGCATAGCATCTAACATCTCTGTAAGAGTTGTGCATCATGTTTCTGCATTCATTTGACTTATGACCATACTTGTTACAATTAAAGCACTAACCAGAGAATGATGGGCCACTTGAATTCATTCTACTTCTACATTGAGCTGCCATATGACCAAATTTATTGCAAACATAATAGTTACCATTAAATCTTTGAGCATTAGGTTGTCTTACCAAATACCTTCCAGGTTGATTCATCAAATATCCTTGTCTAAATCTCTTTTGTTTAGATCCAAAACTTTCTGCTTTCTCATATCCAAGACCTCGCTTGTCACCATCAGTCCTCTGAATTTTAATCAGTTAATTAAGCTTGGCTGAGCTAATCTTGGACTTATCCTTGAATTCATTTGTAGTAGCAAGTTCATTTCTAATATCATCAATATGCTTTTCAAGCTCTTCTTCATTGTGTCTAGATTGTTCTAGCTCAGGTTCCAACTAAATGAATCCATCAGTAATTTGGTTGCATTCTTCAGATTTCTCTTTCAAGGATTGAGCAAGTTTCTCTTCATTCCTCTTTTTGTCTTCAATCTCCTTGGTCATCCTCATCATAATAGATTATGTCTCATGCTTTAGGACTGCATTATCTCTGGAAAACTTTTCACATTCTTCTATCTTTTCCTTCAAGGCTTGACTCAGTTGTTCATCTATAATGTGTTTGTTGTCTTCCTGCTTGATCTGATCACAAAGTTCCCTTCTCTTCTCCCTAGACTTGTTGATTTTTTCTTTCAATGACTTAATGAATCTCTCAACATTCATGAGATTTGCTTGTAATTCTTGAACTTCAGATTTTGCCTAATCAAGATCATCTAGGGCCACCATAAGTTGTTGTTGAAGACTGCTTGAATCTATTGAAACACTTTCTAAGATCTTCCCCAAGCTTTTAAACTTCTTCCAAGGAAGTAAGCTTTGATACCAATTGTTGGAATCAAGCAACATTGAGAGGGGGGGTGAATCAATGTTGTGTAATTTTTAACTTTATTAATTTGATCTCTAAAGCACTTACAACATTCAACCAAAATAAAGATGCATGAACATAAGACATATAACCACAACACCATACCACAAGGATTGTTTTTACGTGGAAATGTTGTTAGTGGAAAAACCACGGTGGAGGTCAATCCACAATATGTTATGAGTATACTCAAAAGAAAAGTTTACAAAATGAGAATGCACTTGCATTTAGGCACACCACCTAGAGCTCACTAATCAAAAACAAAAAGGATCACTGCCTTACAAAATTTTGGAATACTTCCAAAGATTTGAAATGAGAAAGTAACATCTACAAATTCCTAATTATAGTTCTAGTTAGGCTCATCAATTGAATTCTGGACCTTTTGACTGACTCTGCTCTTTTGCTCTATTCTGCTTCAACTCGCAACAAAAATCCTTAATGCACAAGTGAAACTATGCATAATCACTCTACTGATCTTTTGACATTTGCAACATACAACAACTCACATCGAACATACATCAAAATGATATAATCGATCACTTATATATATCTACTACAAGGGATTTAATCGCTTCATGTCGGCTTCAACAAAATAAAAAATATTTACAAACTGTCGGCTCAAATCATGCATAATATTCAATGTGCATCCACAAAATTCAGCCACAACATAGTGAGGACTCAAATCAAAATGCTCAAACACAAAAAAACTTAAACAATAACTCCTCAAATATCTGCAATACACTACATCCACCAAGTCAGCCTTTATACATTGATGAACAAAAGATTAGTCAACTGGATCTTCTAACTTACACTCAAATCGATATGAGGCACCAAGATTTATAGATAACACAGATAATGCATCGACCAATCATCCCTGAGATCCACAACACAAAATAATAACATAAAATTTGCTTATGAATTGAAGAACACAAATCTATCAGATGCTTTGTTCTAGCTTAATAGATAATCACTGATCTTCAATATGTCTTTCAGTATGATCAAATGATGACGTGTGGATCATCTTACTAACAAGGGTGTCCATCAATGACAACACCAGAAAACATGTGCAATGTCTCTTGCCAATAGGCGATAGATGCCTTGGTAAATATAGGTGTACAACAAATAAAAGAAAGCATATTATAAGTAGATGTAGAGAAGTTGATGGGATTAACTCATTTTGATAGAAGACCAGAAGGAAGCAGGTTTAAAGGTAGGAGCAAAATAAAGTAAGGATAAAGGTAAGTACAACCAGCCAAGAGGTAAGTACTCATAACTAATTGCATTCAACTTTTAAAATAGACTATGACGCCTTAAACAAAACTGCTACAATCAGAACCTTTAACCTAATTTTCTCTTTTGACAAATAGAGACTATCAAATTGGAATCCTTTGTCAATCTGAAAGAGTAATCGCAACATATCTAAAATATCTAAAGGCAAAAAAACAAAGGCTTTAGAAGGGTTCCCAATCATATTGGTGACTACTACAGCAAATAGACGAGCCCTGAAATAACATACAAACTCTTTAATCTAGGTCTAGACTGATAAAAGGCCAATCTAAGCTAAATTAGAATCTTCCAGAACAACCATTAGTTCAAACCAAGAAAGTAAGCATAAAGACTGAAATCATGCCTTTGAGGAGAGTAACAAAAAAAAAAATCTTATAAAATGAAGGAACCTAATCAAGAATCACTTAATGAATGTACAACAAAGCAAATTCAGCAAAACTATCAAAACATAAGGTTTCATAGAGATTAATTTCTAACCATAAAAGATTATAGATTTCAATTTTTTGTAACTATGGAAGCCCATTGGCACAAAAATCCCAAGGGCATATAATGATATAAAAGTACTGAAAACCAATAAATAAACAAATCCCACACTTAGGAGTGTTAGTGTAGGTTTTAATATTATTTTTCCTACACATTATTAAGCATACCTTAGGTTATAGGAGATGTGGTTCATGTGAGGACACGTGGCATAATCCATCGATTACATGTGTTGCTCCCACTCACACTTGGGTGGTTGAGTTTCACACCCTCTTTTGGCCTTATATGCCACCTCACAAAACCACTCATTTGTCTCTTTTTGAGTAGGTTATGCCACCTATTTGGCATTTTCCAAGTAGGCATAACTCCCACCTAATTTGGTTATTTGGGAGTTATTACCCCTCTTGGAATTATTTGCCCATATTCTACTATATATTCTGCACTCACCTCTCCCTCCTATCTAGTTCAGGTCTAGCTCCTATCTAGTCTAGATGAGTTCATATTAACTCAATCAATTCAAGGGAGAGTTGAGGCATATTGTATCATTTAGTGTGTGATATAACATCATTTTGTTATTGCACTATATTCCTGCATTCTATCTCTTGCTGCTCTCGTGTGGAAGGTTTATCTTGGTTTTGCAGGTGATCCTGGGTGCTCGAGTTCATCAACAACTCTTACATGGTATCAGAGCGTCAGATCTGCAAGCCCCTTCTCAAATTTGAGAGATTTGCTTTGCAGTGGTATGATCCATTTTTGCTCAAGTGATCTGAATTTTCCAGAAAATCAGTTTTATCAGCAGATCTGAAGGACAGTTCTCGTTTTTGGAACTTCAAATGGCTATAACTTTCACATATGACCTCGGATCGAGGTGATTCTTTTTTTGAAAGTTGATAGTTTTTTGAGAACTATACATTGGTACTATTTTGAGGTTCTAATTTTGAGATTTAATTATACTTTCAGTATTTGGGTCCAATTTTGGACACTTGTAAAACTCTGGAAAATAACTCCAGAATTGTAAATGCACTAATTATAAAGTGCCACCATTATATTTTTCTGGGGGGGTCATGATTGAGTGAATTTTTGGGGGTAATCTTGTAGTTGATTCTTCATGGGTTTTTCTATTCATCCTTCTGTGGTAATGTTGAATAAGGATAATTATGAGTCTTGGAAGAATGGCATCCTGACACATCTCAGGTGGCTTAAGCTCTTGCCATACCTTTATGGGCTCATACCTGAACCAGACACACCTTGGAAGCAATCAATTTGGGGTAATAATAATGATCACATTATAGGATTAATTGGTACATATATTGGTGTTGATATTTATGTGGAGATCTCACATATTGAGTGCCCACACACACTTTGGACCAAGATTTGGGAGATTTTTGGAGACCATCATATCTCTCCATTCCCAGATGATCCTATTGCAGATTGTTTAATTCCCCTTGATGATGTTGATAATATACCCTATGATGATGATACTTTAGAGGAGCTTGAGGATAATAAATGTCTTGAATGTCTAGTTGACAAAGAGACTTCTCTTCTTGCTTCTCCTCCTCCTATTGAGATCACATCCTCATCTACTCTTGCATTTGAAGATACTTGTGTTGCTACATTCATGGCTTCTTGTGATTCAGTGCAGCAGGATACACATTGTCTTCTAGATATAGCTACTTTGGATGGATTCTTGACAGGGATTTCAGACTTGTTTGTGGAGTCTCATATTGCAGATTTAGGAGACATCATCGATAGCATTCATCTTCTCTTTGATGAAGTTGATTCTTCTTCAGTTGTTGTGGAGGAACCTTTGTATCCTCTTGTTCATGATCATTCATCACAGTTTGGCATGACTATGGATACTTTTGAGCAGCATTTGGAAGAGCCACATTTGTCTTCAGAGGAGATATCTTTGTCTTCAGATTTTGTTCTACATCCATCTCCACTAGGTTCTGGATTTTCATCTTCATCAGTGTGGCCTAGAACACTTGATTTGATGGTGACATCTTTCGACATCAACATGGAGACACCTGAGCAGAGTTTAGAGACTTCATACATTTTCATCATTCTTCCTTCATATTCCTTTCAGGAATGGGAAGACATTCTTCATACACCTTTGGTTTTGTTTCTTCCTAAGGGGAGGAACATTGTTCGACGATCGTGGACCATGTTCTACATTCAGCTTCGAGCTTCAACCATTGGCATAGTTGACTACTTTGGGGAAGGCTACATGGTCTTTCCTATCCTTTCTATTTTGGAGGGGACTTCTTCCTTGCATGGGATTCTTCTTGTGTTGGGAAACTTGTTTTCTTTTCTCTCTTTTGGGAGGAGTTTTGTCCCACTGGGTTTTCTCCTTTACTCCATTTGTGAGAGAGTATTTTGTACATGGGTACCTAACATGGCCTAGTAGCCGGGACCCATATTTGCATCTTTGCATTCTTTCATCCTTTCACCCACCTAAGCTATGCTTAAGGGGGGGTGTTAGTGTAGGTTTTTTAATATTATTTTTCCTACACATTATTAAGCATACCTTAGGTTATAGGATATGTGGTTCATGTGAGGACACGTGGCATAATCCATCGATTACATGTGTTGCTCCCACTCACACTTGGGTGGTTGAGTTTCACACTCTCTTTTGGCCTTATATGCCACCTCACAAAACCACTCATCTGTCTCTTTTTGAGTAGGTTATGCCACCTATTTGGCATTTTCCAAGTAGGCATAACTCCCACCTAATTTGGTTATTTGGGAGTTATTACCCCTCTTGGAATTATTTGCCCATATTCTACTATATATTCTGCACTCACCTCTCCCTCCTATCTAGTTCAGATCTAGCTCCTATCTAGTCTAGATGAGTTCATATTAACTCAATCAATTCAAGGGAGAGTTGAGGCATATTGTATCATTTAGTGTGTGATATAACATCATTTTGTTATTGCACTATATTCCTGCATTCTATCTCTTGCTGCTCTCGTGTGGAAGGTTTATCTTGGTTTTGTAGGTGATCTTGGGTGCTCAAGTTCATCAACAACTCTTACAAGGAGGAGATAGGTACAAATTCACATGTAAGTTTTAATGGAATAGCTAAAACTATCAAATATATTTCAAAATGAACCAACATACATAATCGATTTTAGCCTAAACATAATTCACACAAGGACTTTCCTTTTAGTCTAAACACAAATGAAGAAAACTTACATAACCCATACACAAGTTGGGATAATTGAGAAAACCCAAGTAGGTGTGTAGTTGTAATTCAAAATGAACCATAATAAAAGATAAAGAGTTACCTTGAAAATGCATAGACAAAATAATTAAATCTAGGGTTTACATTTCTAAACTAATAAATGCAGAGGAAATTGAGTAAAGCAGTCCAAATATACAAGCCCTAATCATAGCAATTTGAAAACATGGAACACAATATTCTCATTTGGAAGTAATACGAGTTGAATACATCACAAAAAATTATACAAACTAAAACTTAATTCACTCGACATTCCAAGCATGAGATAACTTAAGCTCACAAATCACTTGTATGGATACCTCTGATACTTCAAAAAAATTGTAACCAAAAATGAGGAAACTACATCAACACATTCAAGAAAGAGAACACGTATTATAATAATATGATTATATTAGTCAGTACGTAAGCGTTTTTCAAGGATAGTTAAGAAATTGTTCTCAAAATTCACCAGAGTTTGTAATAGAATGTCATAAAACCCTAGATTTTCAAAGCTAACCCTAGCTACTAAGTTACAAAATTAGGATTCTAAACTGGTATTTCTTGATTTTACCCTAACCCTAAATGAAATATAAATAGGATAATATATATAAACATGTATATAATGAGAATGGCAACCCGCATACCCTAGTCTTCATAAGCAATAAACTAGGAAATCCACTAAGAATTCTTCGCCGACACAAGTTGATACAAATGCTTCAAGAAATCATAAGCAGTCTTTGAGCGAAAGCGAGGCATCTAGTAATCAGACTCGTAAATGTCAGGAATAAATGGATGAAGCTCGACGGTAGGGAGTAGCAAGTTGTGGGGGCAAGGAATCCCTTCTTCCAGATGTGCAACCACCAACACTACCTCTAAACCTTGGAGAAATGCAGGCTTAAATATTCTTTGTGCTAATTGAGCAATCATCTCCTTAGAGGCATGAAGATCCAACAATGAGGTCATGAAGCAAGAAGTAATGTTTGAATTCATCTAGTACCACTCACTGATGTCAATGAACCTTCTTCCCACAACCATTTTTCATGGCCTTAATGGTCAATCTATCTAGCTTAAGCAGTATACCCTTCAATCAACGATCAAATATAGGACCTAGAAAGGCCAACTGTGATTTGGTTCTTGACAAAAACATGGGGGTTTCCATGTTTAGACCTCTTACAACCTTAGATACCAATGCAAGTGAAAAAATAATAAACCAAAAAGATTTATGACTCATTATGTATACCAAGCAAGCAGAATGAGGTATTGGAACCAAAAAATCCATCTTCATACGTGCCTCTACTCATTTCGACCTCAGTAGCAACAAATAGTCATTTGTATACATAGCCAGAACAAAGCATGGAAGCACTTACTTCATAATGATTGCAACACGAGGTTAAACTCAAAATCCTGGTTGAACTGAAACCCTCAGCTCCTCCGTTGGCATAAAACCAAGAGGTACATTAAAGATTAACATCTCACTAATGTATCATGTCCTAACTTCACATTGTGGCAGGAGATATGCAAGGATGGTGGAGCAATAAGAGCTTTGCATGCTTGGAAAAAATGAAAGAACAGATGTACACATTAAACAAAGGAAGCCCTTCCTAGGGCACATTAAACAAAGTAAAAAATTGGGATCTACCCCCTTCCATGGTAGAACTTACCTTAAAAAAAATAGTAATAACTAAATTTATTTAATTATTAAATACTCATGTAAGTTCTCACTTCCTGAATTAAAAAAATGCTTTTAATTGTTTAATTTATTTCTTAAATATTATCTTCTTCCAAAATATATAAAATCTTTTATTTTATTTATTTAATAAATTTAATCTTGCACATTCCTCTAATTAATTATTAATCTCATGCATTTCCACCTCATTCTTAACGACCACTCTCTTCTAGTCGACTAGATAATCAATTCCATTTCACTGATCAATCAAATTAGTTCACTCCCACTTAGTAAGAGTTAACAAAGCAATCAAATCCCTTAACTAATCAATTAGTTTCTCATGCAAATAGTTAACTAAAATCTTGCATCCAGTTGTAGTCAGTTAACTCCCTAATCAATTTCTCTCAACAATCATCAACCATTGATCTCAATCTTCCACCTCTTAATCTGGATCATTCATGTAGAGTCTAAACTAGTACATATTGTAAACTTGGTAGAAACCACACAATTTAGAGGTATGACTAGCTGAACAGTCCACTCAACATTGTAAAGACTACATTAAATTATCAACCAAGGTTTGTAAACTTATGATGGTGTTGCACTATATGTTCCTTCAAAGACTTGAGGCTACCTAGATCATCCTATTAAAGGCATTCTACTTGCTGTAAAATCAGATAAATGCATGAGTGCAAAAATTAAACTATCACTAATGGCTACAAGTTCCTACAACGTAACCTATAGTTGAACTACTGCTAACAAAGAATTATTGAAACTAACTCAAAACTGATAAAAAATGGTAACTGAACTTATTCTAACATTTGGAGTGCTACAAGTCATATAAATGTATTCATGCATATGAACAATCATTATTGACAATTACAATATGAGAATCTTTTCTAACTTGTATGCAATTTACAAAGCAATGATTAATGAAAATAACTATTAAACATAAATAAACAACTATAATGTACTGAAGAATAGTTACCTTGAGTGGCTTGCTCAAGTGGTTGTCTTCACTTAATTAAAACCAAATCTAAATATCAAATTCTATGCATCCATATGAATTTGAACTTAATTCATCACGTATTCCAAAAGTTTACACAAAATATTCCTCATAGATTGTATTCAAGGAAATCATTTTTGAATAATCAACATGTTTGTAGACGATAACTCAAAACTAAAAAGTAACTGATAACAAAACATGAATCAAAAACTCTATCTAAGGACTCAACCACCAGCTATATACAAGCACATAGGAGTTTTATTCTAACACAACTCCTAACTGAAACCATTAACTACAACTCCCTAAATATCAGAGTATGAAATTAAGATTGAATTATTCAAACTATAACTAAAAAGAAACAAGAGTTCTAATAGAATTAAAACTCTGCAAAATAGATATACATGTGGAACACACAAACAATTATCCAGAATCCTATCAACAAAATAATTATTCTTCTTCAACACCTTCTTAATTGTCATAATTATGTATGACTAAGTCCATCAAGTGCCTCCACATAGTAGTTATTACACTCAGCTTGTTTTGGCATTTCCCCTATTTTATTGTCCAAGTCCTCCTTTTGATGTGGGTTACAGCTTCCAGTTGATGCGGGCTACAATTTCTTCTTGAGTTGCAAGAGGTTAATCCACAAAACATATACACAAAGATAACTACCATGATTAAACACATAATTCCAATCATATTTCATACATACTCACATATAAGCCATGCAATGCTACTATATCATAACTATATTTCCATTACTATAATTTAGGTCCAAGGTTGTGTAATAACTATAGAAAGATAGCATAACATAGGAATATTGTATGATAATGTCTCAAAGCATGCATAAAAACAACATAAATTAGGCTAATAAATGAACCCATCAGTTCATACAAATCAATCATTTCTATAAAGCAACCCTCATATCTCCTTGGTGGCTAACCACAAACTTTGGATTTTTGCATCATTGATGTCATCCACAGACTTTTGAGCTTGAGCAAAGAAGAAGTTGTTGAAGATAGGATGAAATTAAATGGAATCCTATTAGATAACAATAATACTATATCAATCCTTGATTGATATGCTTCCTTTTCCTTCAACAGAAGCATACTAAAATCTGAGAGAAAAAAAAAGTGGAGGATAATGGAAGTAATCCATGACAACATGGTGAAGGTGAATGTATTATTTATTTGAATATGATTTCATTTGTGTTGCTTTTTTTTCTATTGATTGATTTGGAATGCATCTGAGTATTGAATTGTAGATTTGTGGTTAATTGTTTTATTTCTTTATCTCCATTATGAACAATGTCTAAATTTTTCAAGTTACACTTTTGAGTGAGACCTCGACAATTAACGAAGGCGATAAAAGTAAAGAATGATTGAAGTCACAAAAGGATAAGGTTGGGGAAGATAAGAAGGAAAGAATAATGAAGTGTTAGAGCTTTCCATGGTTCTTAAAACCATGGGAACCTTCGATGAGTTCTCAATTCCTAGCTATCCCCCAACAAGAGAAGACAATTACAAGGGTAAACCCAAGTGTTGATGGTCAAGGATGAAGCAAGGACAAAGAAAAAATAAAAGGCAAGATGAAGATTCAATGGTTTTGATGGTTCTTGGAACCAGTGGAACCTCCAACTGATTCCTAAGGGCCACCCTTTCACCAATTCTTGCTACTTTCTACAATCACTTCATCTACAAAGCCATTAACACACAACCACTCATATAGTTACCCATATTTCACACCATAGTGACTTGATGAGAGACTTTAATATATTTTGGCATGATTTTTTATGAAACAACAACACCATGCTTCATTCATTGCTAGAGAACCACTTTTCTATCCAATGTCCATTCTTGGGTTGTGATTTTCAACATATTTTGTAGGAGTTTCTACACTTCATCCTTAGAATCATTAATGCAATATTTTGGTATGGGTTAGAAGAATGTTCTTTCACACTTCCTATTGGTCAAATCAAGTTGGAAAAAGACACTTGTTGTCTAGGTGTTGGAGGAGCTCGTGCTTTGGGTTTCCTTATGTGGCATAACTCTCCAACAACTTGCATGCCTTCATATTGTGGATATATCAACCTTGCCAACCATATTTTAGGAGGAGAATTTTTTTGGGATCAATAAGGAGTAGTGATAGAACCAGCATAAGAAAAATATTCATAGGAAACCCTAGAGTTTTAATTTCCACTTTAGGTATAAATATTTTGGTATCATAATGATCTAGGTTTATCCCAAATTTGTAACAACATTTCTAACCTCTGTATATAAAATTAATGACAAAATAAACCTTCATTGAGTGTCTTTACCTGTATGTTGTGCATTTTTAATTGTGTGTTGTTTAGTTGGCCAATTGGAAGATGTAAAATCCTTGCAAATCCTTTGTAAGGTATATGTTAAACACAATAAAGGAAATATATGGGCATGATCATAGATTACTAGGTCGACTCACTTAATATTTTACAACTATCAATTGTTTTTTGAATGTATGTTTGGATCCCAACTTGCTTATGCATTTTAAAAGGCATAGTCTTTTGTGGTGTCTTGATTAAGACATCATATTGGTTTCAGTTGTTACATGTTTGATTAAATTCACTGATTATGTTTCCCAGATGGATAAAGGCACTAGTCTGTTATTAGCTTTCTCCCCCATCATTCTATAATGTCCCAAACATATAATTTAACACAAAATACTTATTTACATATTGTACTTCAATGAACAACAATATATGAAACATAAACACTTGAAATTTGAGAATCCAATTATATCAACCAGCTGATGCAAATATATTCAGACCAAACAACTTCTTATAGAACTTCTTTGAAGAACAATGTAATCTTTGAGGTGAGAAAGCTCTCAAGAACCAAAGGGGTTTCATCCTCTAATCCAGGTTATCACTGGGGTTTCATCCAATTACTACAACTCTTATGGGTTTTCATCCATAGAAGGGTTTAGAACATAATGTTCAAATTGTATAAAAAGAGGGAACATAATAATCAGATACCCAATACAAAATTTAGCTACCTATACATATATGCTACTAACTCCCTCAAGGAATAGGTCAGTTTGAGCCAAAGTGCTTCCAAAGCCCAAAATTTAGATATCTACATGCTACACTTAGGTCAACCTTAAGACTCGAAGGCAACCCCCACTTAGGACCGACATATTCTATTACGGGCCTATCCACACGCTCATTGGATCTCCTCCCTTATCCTCCCACTTCACAATTATCTTTGTACACTCTAGAGAACACTCATCCCATTCACTTGTGGAGTTTACTATTGGGAATCTGATGCAAGCATATTCTAACAACGAGTTCTCACTTGGAATTGCTTTGTCCTTCCGACTCTCTGAATATGTGGTAGATATGGCTCTGTAGATTGTGTTTTTTGAATTGTATTCTAAAATTTCCTCTTGTAGTAAGATGCAACATGATCCCCCAATCAAGCCAAGCAGGGTGAAGTTGTATTGTGATATAGAGCAATCTTCTAACAGTGATAACTCTCTAAATATGGATCCTCTTTGCCATAATTTTGGATATGAGGTACACTAGACATTGAAAAGATTATGTTATAAACCACACGTGCCTGAATTCTTCTTTTGTGAAATACGGTAGGATGGTCGAGTCTCACTTTGTAACTGTCTATCCAAAAAAGGGGACATAACAAGTCCTCCCATCTCAAAATTGCTTGTCCTTAAGCAATTCATACTTGGATGCTTGAGAATCGTAGGGCCTTACCATGTGGCATATTTAATTGGTAAGTTCCTCCACCAAACAAGATATTCAATTATGCTCCTATTCCTTAGCTTCTTGATTCAAGTGTCAATCACTGCTTCTGGAATGAGAGTGAGCTTCCCCTCATCATCAAGTGGTAGTAACTCAATTGTTGGAGCTATGTGCAATCCCAAAACCTTCTTCAAATAGGACACATGGAAAACATTATGGATTTTGCTTCCCTCTAAAAGCTCAACCTCATAAGTAATCTCTCCAACCCTCAGGATCACCCTGTATGGCCCATAAAACCTTGGTTTGAGTTTCTCTACTCTACCTATTTGAGGGAATATTGTCTATAAGGTTGCAATCTGATGAAGACCATATCCCTTACTTTGAATGATCTTCCAGTCTGCTTCTTGTCTGCATATATCTTTTGTTGGTTCTAAGCTTGTTGCAAATTTTCTTTGATTATCCTCAATACCTCTTGACTTTTATTGATCAGGTCACTAGCTGTTGGAATTCTACTATCAGTAAGAACCAATTCTATGAATGACATAGCTTCATACCCATAAAGTTCCTTGAAAGGAGACATTCCAATTGACATGTGGTGACTGGTATTGTAGTAGTAATATCCCAAATGAATCCACTTGATCCATGCTGACTGCTAACTTGAGACAGTTTCACAAGTAGCCCTCTACCCATTTATTCACAACTTTAGTTTTTCCATTAGTTTGTAGATGATAGCTAGTGCTAAGAGTGAGCTTAGTACCAGCCAGTTGAAATAACTCTTTCCAGAAAGCACTAAGAAACTGGCTATCTCTATCACCTACAATGTTTTTGAGTAGGCCATGCAACCTGAAAACCTCTTTGAATAATAGTCCTACAAATTCTAGATCTTTGAAGTCATTGAGGATTGCAAATAAATAAGCATACTTAGTTAGCTTATCAACTATACAATATAGATACAATCTTTTCCTTATACTCTAGGCAACCTGGTGATGAAGTCCATGGATATACTCTCCCACTTGTGCTCCAGAATGGGAAGAGGTTGTAGCAGTCTGATAGAAAAATTTTGTTCCCTCTTGTTCTCTTGGCATGAAAGACATTCCCTAATGTGTGAGAGAACGTCATCTTTGAGGTACTTTCAAAAAAACCTCTCTCTGATTTGTTGGTAGGTCTTACAATATCTAGGATGCCCTATTGTTGGTGCATTGTGGTAAGCCTCCAAAACCTTTGCTTTCACCTTCGATCCAAAGGTCAGGAAAACTCTATTTTTGAAGAAAATCAAACCTTCTAGCACTGCATGGTGATCCCACAATACTGGTTTACAATTTTTGGCCAAATTGGACATTGAACTAAATTTTTTTAACTCAATATTCACTTTTGGGCACCTATACCGGCTAAACCTTGAGGAATTTGAAGATGATGCAAACTAGTGATTTGTGACATTTTGTCTGTAGATTCTAGATATATTTTTTTCAAAAATTTTGGACTCATATTGCACTTCTTTTTCCATCTCCTTCGAAAACTAGTTTTTAATAGTAAACACCATTTTTTAAGAGTGATGTTACTATCTAACACATAAATTATTTTTTCTATGAAGGATAAAATTATATATTTTTTTGAATTTAGATTCATAACTTCGATATCTAGTGCATTGAATTGTTTTCATAGCATTTCATTGAATTTTTTTTCTTAATTAAGTTTCAAAGTTAAACTAGTTACAATTTAGACATGATTTACTAGCTAAAACATAACTTTTTTGTATGTATCGAAATTCAATTTTTTTTTTGTTGGATCAGGGACATCAATATCTAGTGCACTAATATTTTTCAATTTTTTTTGATAATCTACTATTTTTCCACATGTGCAGAACAAAGAGCTTGATTATTGGTGAAAAACCTATGTTAATCAAACTAGAAAAAATACATAATAAAACCAAAACATATTAAAATTATATTCAATGGATAGTTCATTTTAAGGACTACCATCATCTAGTTGGGTCTGTGAAGTCTCCTCCATTTTCATCCTCAACCCGAGCTTCGAAAGGCAATTTTTTGAAGATATTTGGTAGAAGAGGGGGAGAAGGGGGAAAAATGGGGGGTTTGCTCGAACCCCCCTTCAAGTGAACCCCCCTTGACCCTTCAACTAAAGGGGGGTTCGAGCAAACTCCCCTTTTTTTCAAAATTTCCCTTTGTCTTCCATTTGAAAAATGTGCCAAAAGGTGGGTGTCGTCATTGAATAGGGTTCGCTCGAGCAAACCCATTTTGGTTCCATATGAATCCCCAATTTGCGTGAACCCCTAAAAACCAAAAAAAAAATCATGGAAGCGTTTTTGCAATTTTCCTTCCTTAACAAAATTGTAAACTAGTATTGTGGGATCACACTGCATACCTTTCATCCTTCTCCGTACCTTCTAGGATTCTGATAGCAAAGGGGTCTTCAACATACTCCCTCATGATGGAGTCCTTCTAATCAATTAATGTAATGGTCACATGACATAGTGTGGGTCTCCTTGAGAGTGATTTTTCCACTACATTCTTCTTCCCCTTGACATATTCAATGTCAAAATCATATGCCTAAAGTTTTCTCACCCACTTTTGTTGTCTATCATTTAGGTTCTACTGACTCAAAAAGAACTTCAAATTGTTATGAATTGACTTGACCAAAAATCTTCCACATACCAGGTATTTCCAAAACTTCTCCAACATATGCATTATTACCAACATCTCCTTATCATATATGGAATAACCCCTTTCGGTGTCTCTCAACTTTCTGCTCTCAAAAGCTATAGGATATCCCTTTCGAGAGAGGACAACTCATATTCCTTCACCAGATGCATCACATTCAACCACAAAAGGTAGTGAGAAATCAAGAATTGCAAGTGTATACACCTAAAATTGGTCATGACATTTAATTAATTAAATACTAGTTATTTAATTAATATTCAACTACATATAAATAAATTCTCAATTTATTTATATCATTCATATTCTTTAATTATTCAAATTTAAAATCATATTCTTCTAATTTAATTAAATAAACAAATTTCATAAGTTTGTTTTATTTAATTAAGTTTCACTAATCTCGATTAGGAATTCAAGCACATGTCTACAACTTTTTATGCCACCTCACCAAGGTCACATGAAATTAAATAATTCTAATTTTTAAATTAGAATTATTTTCAAAAACATGGCTTATTCCTCACACACTTCTTCAACCAATTTTCAAACACATGGTCTTGGCTTCCCACACTTTGGTCTTCCATCCATTTGGCATGTTGCCTTTGGTCAAGAGATTCCTCCATCCATTTGGAATGTTATCTTTGGTCAAGGGGACACCTTCTTGATTCTCTTCATCTCCACCATTCATCCCTCTTGTTTGAATCTAGACCCTCGATCGTTGCCACCTCACAAGATGCTTGGAAAAGTCTATAAATACAACCCTTTGCCATTGTATTTTGCATCCACATTTAAGTAGAGTAATCATGCAGGAATATCGTTTGAGCATTGGAGTATTTTGGAGTCTTATAGTTACATTTCATATCATGTTTTGCATCATAGTTAGATCTTAGAATCACACTTTGCTTCATAGTTCCATTTTATGTCATCCTTTGCATCATAGTTGCAGTTTAGATTAGCATATTCATAGTCAACATTTGAGCATATGTAGAATCATCCTAGTTCAATGCCATAGTATCTACCTCAAATAATTTAACACCATCATCCATTCATCATAGTATCCATTATTATTTTCATCATATAGTTTCATGTAGGAATTTAATTGGCTTGCATGTTGAATATTTTCTCGTTTCTCAAGTTGCCATTTTAACAACCGTAGTGCACAAAGAAATTTGAGGGCCAAATGGTTTAATAAATCCTTGGGAATAGAGGACAATGAGACATTCTTAAAAGATTTGTTTAGTTGCAAAATAGAGCAGTTTACTTATTTCAAATCTTTGATATAATTCATTTCATTAAGGTTTGTGTTGATTTACTAATAATTTCCACATTTCACACACACACAAAATGGTGCCCATCGTGGGGCCAGACCCCATACTCTAACAATTTTCTAGAAAAGTTCATTTAAACAGGCTGGACGTGATGTTTTAGTGCAACCGTGAATTCTTTCAATGCATACAACTTTTGTTTCGACACATCCGATGAATATTTTAGCACATTTGGGGTCTGTTTTGACGCATACGACATTTCTTTTGGTGCATCCAAAAAATATTCTAGTGCATACAGGGAGTATTTTAGCGCATTTGGTCTTTTTTTATAGCGCATTCAATATATGTTTCAGTGCATTAGGGTGTTCTTTTAGCACATTCAATATCTGCCTTAGCGCATTCAGTTGTTCTTTTAGCACATTGGTTAGTTCTTGTAGCACATTGATGTTTTAGCGCATGTGATGATTGTTTTAGCACATTGGGTTAAAATTGCAAAATCTAAGAACTGGTTTGTGTTTTCTGCTTGCAGGTACTTTTATACGCTGGTCAAAGAAAAATTTATCAAACTACTGATGATTTATGCAAGGGCTGGAGCTATTTAAATGCTTTCTTTTGTTTAAGATAGGCATCTAGCTTAATTAGGAAGGATAAAAAACACCATGTCTTTCATGCTTGATGAATGGTAGGAATATGCTCTCCCCTTAACTGGGTGACCAAAAATCCAGACCCATTCACCTTTTTTTTGCGAGTGTGAGTTGAGTATATCGTGTGTGTTCTCTCTCTTTTCACACAAAACAAAGATTGATCGAACTACGGATGTACTTGCTCACTTTTGTTTATCCATAGAGGGTTTGCCTTGTGGGAAAAAGTAATCACCCAAGGGAATGACCCAACTAGTAACACACTAAAGCCAAGTGACTTCCAACCAAGATATAAATGTGGGTACTTGGGGAAAGTTCAAGTATCACGAGGATTGTTCTGACAAGAAGGGCAACAATGGTCTCTTGCCGCATGGATGATCCCTCATGAAAAAAATGCCTATACTAGAACCCTTTGTTGTAGCAAGGCCAAAATCCTTAATCTATTTTTTGGTGCAAGAATGGTCGTTCTGAAGCCGTCCCACATTCTTGCAGCTATTAGTAGAGATGAGAAATATGCCATGGGAGATTCATGGGTATTGATGATTGGCTTCCCCATAGAAGTGAGTGTCGTGGAGGGGAGCCAGTGGGGTCAAGCATCTAATCATCTGATATAAGTAAGTGTAGCTAGAGTAAAATCCAAGGGGGAATTCAACAAATATAGTCCTACATAGCCTAAGTTGTACATGCTTGATGTGTCTTTACCAATGTGTTTTTGAACCAATTTCAAACAAAACATCACACAATGGAAGTGAAAACCTTGATTCAAAAAATCATCCATTTGAGTACTCCATTTCCATTATTCACAAGTTAGAAACCAAGCAAAATCCATTGTTCAACAAATTACACCTTAGTAACATTCAAATTCATGGATTTAAAAACAAGACAAACTACCAAAAACATTAAAATTTTCCAGAATAGCGCATTTGTCCTTTGTTCCAGCGCATCCAATCAGTTTTATAGCTTGTCTATGCAGTCTTTTAGCGCATCAACCCTCTATTTTAGTGCATTTAGGCAATCATATATAGCGCATATGTGCAATATTACAATGCATCCATACATTGTTTTGGTGCATCCACTACTTCTTCCAGTGCATCTGAGTCATATTTTAGTGCATAGACCCTCTGTTATAGCGCATACAGTGCATATTTTAGCACATTGACTCTCTATTCTAGAGCATTCAAGCAATCTTATAGCGCATATGTGCAATCTTTTAGCACATCCATCCTTTGTTATAGTGCATCCAGGTTGTCTTTTAGTGCATCTATCAAATCTTTTAGCGCATCTAGGCTCTGTTTTAGCACATCCATTCAATACAAACCAGAGAGTTAAATTCACCATCTATTTGTCTGTTTGAACTAGAAAATCAAACCATCATGGCTGAGATAGAAGAATACCCCCTTCACATATTTCATTAACCTTAAATAGATGAGAATCAATTGAATTCTTTAGCAAATCAAATGAAAAACCTTCAACAACAAATCTGGGATATGCAAAGGGAAACAACCACATAAAGATATTTGTTTTCAGACATCTATTCTTATCCATCTGACAAAAATATAGACATGACACCTTCTCCACCAACAACTACATCATCCAAGTTCAATTTCTTTGAATTCCTGAAAAATTTAAATGAGAAACCCAAATCAAAGTCTTCAAACACAAAGGATATTGAACAATCTTACCATGTCATGCATCTATATTCATCTCCCATAAGTCAAAATAAATCTCAGGATTCTTTCATCCAAGTTAACGATTCCATCCAACCATCCTCTTCTATCATACCTTCTACATCTAATGATTCATTTCAGTCTCTTAGTCCAGTCTTTGACCAAGATCCCATCTCTCAAGAATTCTATGATGATCCCCTTCTTTCACTTTTCATCCACAATGATTCCTTTCCATCTCAAGAGAAAAGTATTCTTCCAAGTTCTTCTTCCACCCCATCTAATGAATTCATACCATCTCATGATTCCATTGCATCCTAGGAACATGATAATTCTTCCATCCTATCTAATGATGTCCTATCACCCGAGATCAAGATATGCTTTCTACAAAATCTCATGATTCCCTTCCTCATCAAGATCAAGATATGCTTCCATCTGAGGATATCCCTTCATTTCATGAGGATGTCCATCCTTCTCAAGATCAAGATATTCCTTTCACACCACTACATGATGATTCCACACCTAATAAAGAGCAAGCTACTCCATCTCTTGCACCTCGTGATCCTTTTCCAAGTCAAGATCAAAACACCTCATCATCCCCATGTCATGATCCTATCACACCTATACTAGCCATCCATGAACCCCACACCTACACATGGGGATCCTCCACCTTCATCTGCTCCGGTTTACTTCCAACACCTATCCTTTCATCCATATCATATCCTCCCAAAAATGGACTTGCATCTTGTTTCACAAATAATACATATCCCATTGGTAAATGAATGTGTCAAAGTATGAACTACAAAGGCAAAGGATTAGACCTTCATGAACAAGGTATCCTAGAACCCCTTTTTTCTCAAGAAAACCCACATTACCATGGCCTTGGTTATACACCTAAGTGTCCTAGTCCATCAAACCTACCATCTATCCTAGGTCCTCATCCTAATCCACCAAACCTTCCATCTATCATAGGTCCTCATCCTAGTTCATCAAACCTTCCATCTATCCTAGGTCCATATCCTATTCCTCAAGAACAACAAAGACACACATCCTTGATGCCCTTTCAAAATTCTACCTCCATACCATTCATCTACATCCATCTCTCCTATTACTCTTGGAAGCAATTTGGGTGCCAAATGTCAAAAGCTTCGATATCAAAATTCATATGTATCAAAGGATCAACATGTCTCCTTGAAGAGGCATGCAAAAATAAAAGAAAATTTGATCCACAATCAAAAGAAAAATAAAAAAGGCCACAAAGGCCCATCAAAGCAAAAAGAAAAATTTCCAAGACCACAAAGGTCCATAAATCAAAAGGAAATTTCAAAAGGCCACAAAGGCCCATCAAAGCAAAAAGAAAAAATTCTAAGACCACAAAGGCCCATAAAGAAAAAAGAAAAATATCAAAGGCCACAAAGGCCCACAAAGCAAAAATCAAAGTCAAAAGTCATGTGGATTCCTAAAAGTCTCATAGAAGCAATAAAATCTAAATTGGCACCCAAATTTGTTGAACCAAAAGCTTCCTCCAATCTTCCATTTAAGAACCTTTCACCTTCCAAATCCATTTTTCCTCCATCACTCCACCACCCTTCAAGGTGTGTGCCAATGTTGACCTTGTAATCCTTTCCATCTATCCATCAACAAGCCTTCCCACCTCCTATACATTACCCAACATTCATCCCCCTTTATTCTCCTTTAATCCAAACCTATGGATAAGTCCTTAGTTCTTCCATTATACCTTTAATAGGAGAACATTTATGAGTTTAATTCCCATTTCCATGGTTTATTAAATGAATATTTGGTCGTGAAACTTGATGCTTAAGTCCTTCCTCCATCTCCCTATCATCCATATCCTATTTTCCATATTCCTCTTGCACTCTACACTTGGGAGGGAAAGTTTCGTCCATCTTATCATTCCTTACATTTCCACCTTTGATCTTGATGAAGTTAAGGATCTCCTTGAATATCACATATCTTATCCCATTCGCTTTGTCCATATCTTTCATATCATATCCTTCACCTTATCCATATTTCATCATTCTTTCTAAATACATCCTTTCTTCCTTTCCTTGGTCTTGATGAGGAATAGGGGCAAAATACTTGGACATTATGTCCATATATTATCTAGTTGATCTTGATCATCCCATTCATTATCCTTATCCTTGCATTCTCCCATTCCATATCTTCTAGCTTATCGAAATTCATCTCCCATCTTTCTTTTCTCTATTCTTGATGAGATTAGGGGAAAAATTGGTCATCTCATGCCATCTTAAAAAGACCTGAAAAAATACAAAAACATCAGAAAATGTCCTGAAAAAATGGCTGCCTTGATGAAAACCTGGAAAATAGGCACCTTGGTAACAACAAAAAAACCAGAAAAAAGATAAAAAAATCCAAAAAAAGAAAAGAAAAATACAAAAATACAAAAAAAGTGAAAAATCTAAAAAATCTAAAAAATCTAAAAAAGTGCAATAAAAACTAGTGAAAACCTAGCAACATGCGCTATTTGTGATAAGTTAGCTTTTCTATCTATTTGAGCATGTTGACCATTCGCTTTCGCCATTCACTGTCACCATCCATCTTCCTATCATCAGATAGCTTCATGTACATATCCTGGCATTGCGGTCATGTCTCACCCTAGACTGGGGGCAAAATCCTAAACTCACTAGGGGCAATAAAATTTGAGCTTGAACTAACAGACAAACAATAATAGTACAACACAACCCAAAACAAGGATCATAGTGTAACTCAACATTGACCATCAATCACACAAACATGAACACATCAACCATCCAAATCAATCAAACCAAGAGCACACTTCAAATGGATGATTATTATTCTGAATCATGGATTTATCATTGTGTCATGAATGTTCAACTGTTGAACTTTGATTTTTGTTATCATATCTCTGGAGCCCCTCGATAATGTATCAAACTAGAGGAGCCAGAAAGAAGTATGATTTTTCTTTCTTTGCTATTTGTGAGTTTATCATTATTACTATGCAAATTGTCACGGGACGTGCTCTACAAAGTATCACTAATGACATTTTGAATTTGCATGGGAAAATAGTTAACTCTTGCCTATTTATGCAAGCAATACTCAGGTCATCTTGGTTTAATTATACTTGGATGCTTGTGTTAATTTTCACTATCAAACATCATGAAAGTAGTACTCAGGTCATCATGATCTAAGTATGCCATCGATGCTTGTACTCACTTTCAACATTTTAAAGGCCCAATGATGATAAAAAGCACAACAAATCAGCTGTTATGAGTGACAACTTTTGCATATGAGATCTACATGGTCAAAGTAGATTACATCCATGTTAGTTTGCATATGTATTTATGGGATTTCCAAAGCTGCAACAATGATATTATCTCTTGCACTAATGGATTGAGTATGCTTGACATTACCAAAAACACATCAGTTGCATCATCATTTGCATACATTAGAAAACATTATCACATCATTCATACATCCATACATCACATCAGTTATTTGCATTAGCAAACATAAAAAGACGTGCATTGCATCTCATTTATATAATCAAAATCATTTCATATAGTTGCATTAAGAAAGTGGTTCACTAAGCTTAAATGAGTGAGTCTCTTCAGATTTCCAAAAGAATTGGGAAAATATGTCAGGTTTGGTGAAGTGTAACTTAACAAATAATCAACTGACAATAACCTTCCCATGACTCTTGGAAGTTGGATAGATTCACTCATTTAAGCTTAAGACCCTCGAAGTTTCGAAGCATTACAAATTTAATTAAGCATAATCATTTGCATCACATAACCATATCATTACAAAACATCATCCACATCATCTACATAATCATTACATCTCATTATCATTACATCCTTACATAATCACTATGAACATCAAATATCATCACGTATCATTTGCATAATCAAATCCATCTCACATAACATAAAACATCATCTGCATAAAATCCATAAAACATATAATCATCCATCATACATTATCATATCATATCATCATTAACAAAATCATCATTGCATACATCCCATAAACACATAGAATTAGGTACCATCATACAATCATTTCATCTAACATTCATCCATTCATGACATCATTTATTTGCATCAAAAAAGAACAAATACATCAAATACATCACATATCATTGGAATAATAAAATCCATCCCATGCATCATATAGGCATCATTCATAAATCATTATAGAATCATAACACATCAGTTGCATCATCATTTGCATCCATAGCATATCATCATCATAACATAGAAATTAAATGCATCCATAGCATATCATCATCATAAACATAGAAATTAAATGCATCCATAGCATATCGTCATCATAAACATAGAAATTAAATGCATCAATGCCATCCATCATCATATAACATCATATAAACACATGGATCATAATCATTGCCACATATCATATAATCTCAAAATCATAATGTTAAAATGTACAATGATATCCAAAGGTATGAAGAGATACATCAATATCAAAAATGGAAATCTATCATAAAGTTTGACAAGAAGAAGAATATCATCAATGTCTCAACTGAATAAAGAGTGTATACATGTCCAGGAATACATCAGATCATAAACTAGAGCTATGTTGTGCTCCCCCCAGATGGTGTTGGCATCCTAGGACCAATACCTCCCCCTCCACCTGATAGACCCGCACCAGGATCTCTCTGATCTCCAGGTAATGGTTGCATAACACCCACGCTAACAGTTCAATATTGAGACCTCCCTGACCGAGACTGGGCAAATCTCTCCTGTCACTCTGGAGGAACCACATCATGATACCGACCTCTGTAGAACTCGACCTCCTATGCAGATTGACAAACCTCTCTGAAATAATTTGAGGTACCGACAACTGTTGTAGCCTATTGTAGCATCTCAGTGATGAAATCGTCCTGCTTCACCTGTTGTCTCAAGGCATTCCTCTCAGCAGTCAACATGGCAATCTACCCCTACACCTGTCCATGAGCTTGTACTTGCTGCCTAGCAACATCTCTCTTAGTCATTATAGTCTGCACCTGCCCCTATGTTTGCGTAAGAAGAGCTTGTACCTACTCTAGCTGACCTTGTAAAGTCTTGACCTGTACCTGGAGTGCAACAATCTGTGTTTACTATTGTGGTGAGGGTAGTCGAACCTCTGCATGTTGCCTCTTGCGAGGCACTCTCATCTCACCAACATTTGGTCCTAGTCCTCTGCCACCCCCATCACTCTCTTCATCATCACCATCATCGCTACTACCCTCCTCCTCCTCCTCACCCTGCTCCTCCTCTGCCTCCTCTCTCTGTCGCCTTCACCCATGACCTCTTGCCTCCCCCTCCGCTAACAATGGTGCAGGCTCATATGGAATCGTGATCCGTGGGAATGGATGAGTAAGCATGTAATGGCATAATTTGTTGATATCGGCGTATTGGTGATCTCTAGATGCACCTCCCAAATGATGGCTAGTAATGTCTGATAGTGCTCAATAGCTACATAATAAGACAAACACGACCCCCACTCTATCACATCCTATCATCACCACACATAATGGGCTACCCCCAGGGAATGGGTTGAACCTGGCCATACTGTCTCAGAACTCTCAGTAACATGAACCTCTCAATGATGAAGTGAGTCTGACCAATCAGATATATTGATTGAAAAAAATATAGCAGCTCAGTGTCATCCTCATGCCACTGCTCACAATCAACGTAGGGCCTCCACACAACAACCTCCAAATCATCCAACACCCTCCTCCAATACTCCAACTTGCCCAGCCTAGGCTGAGTAAGTCAACCTACATAGATGTGAAAATAGGGCCTCATGGTTGGCCTTTGTCTGTCTCCCACGGGCCGACTAACTACTATATGCTCTCAGGCCCAAACCTAGAGCAATGTGACTCCCGTTGATAGACTAGCCCCTCAAAAGTAGACCACCTGGTGTAGATCATGGTAAAGATGAGCTAGCATACAACAACCCCATGAATATCTCATCCCATGCACAATCATGCTCTCTAAGATCCTGCCTCATTCGATTGAGAGTCCTTTTGACCTACTGTCAGGACAAAGGAACCCTCCAATGAAACCAGCTAATACAAAAGGTAACGTGGTGTATGCATTGACCATGTCCCTCCATGGAATATTGTAACCATTGATCATATCATCCTAAAATACCTAGTGTAGCGCATCGGTCCTGCCCTGCTCATGTGCATCATATAAGACCAACTCTCCAACCATAGGAATCCGCAAAATCCGGTATACATCCTCAAGAGTCGCCGTGATCTCATCAGTGGGAAAATGGAAAGTGTTATGCTCATTGTGCCATCTCTCAGCTAAGGTTGTCAATAAGCCCCTGTTGATCTTGATCTGGGGCATATCGATGAGAGAGGACAACCCACATCATGTAATAATAGCTGTGTCAAATGATGAATCAGATCCCAAGTCCTTGGGAACCACTCTCTGATCTGTAAACTAGTCAAAAGCTCCTATCAACACAAAATTGCAAGTCAGTCCATCAATCAACCAACATCAACCGACATCAATCAATCAATCCAAATCAATCCACCTATCAATCTAATCAGCTTGGTGAGACTTTGATCAAATCTCATGAGCATCAATATGTCATTCAACCTCGCTTATCATGAAGTGTATCAAATCAATCAACTTAACCTCACCTATCATGAGGTTTATCAAATCAATCAAATCAACCTTGCCTATCATGAGGTTAATCAAATCAATCAAATCAGCCTCGCCTATCATGAGGTTTATCAAATCAATCAATGCACCTCACTTATCATGAGGTTCATCCATCAACTCAACCTCGCCTATCACGAGGTTTATCAGATCAATCAATCTATAATTGATCCTCACCTATCATGAGGTCAATTATCATCATCCTATCATTGAATCTCACCTATCATGAGATCAATGGACATCTAACCTATCAAAATCATCAATCATCATCGACATCAAGGATTTCAATCAAGAAAATCATCAAACTTCACCAATGCACTAGAATATTCTTTCTATGTGCTAAAAAACCCAATGCGCTAGAGAAATTCATCAATGCATTAAAACAAACCTTCAATGTGCCAGATTACTCTATGTGCTGGAACATTTCACTAATGTGTCAGAATAGAGTCCCGATGCACCAAACTACCTGATGCGCTATTCTATTTAATCTATGTGCTAATCTAGTCACCCTATCCGCTAGACTACTCTATGCGCTAAACCAATTCATGAATGCACCACTTCAGGCCATCTATTTGCTACTTTGTCCTATGTGCTAAATCATTTATTGTATGCTCTACTTTGAACACCCTAAGTGCTAATCTAACCTATGCGCTATAAAAAAATTATCTATGCGCTAAAACAATTCAAAATTTGATTTCCAATGAAAAAGGGAGGGAAAACAAAATGCACAAAATACGAGGCAGTTTTTGGGGTACTCACCGGAGGTCTGTACGTTGCTGGGCAGTTGTACCACCTAACTCGCTCGAACCAGTGCGTGTGGTAAGGGATCACCATTCTGCTCCAAGTTTTCTCAATCACTCTCACTCACAAAGTTCTCAAATTGCAAAATGCACAAATAACCTTTCTAATCAACTTTTTAACCTTTTATAGGTAAATTAAGTGGCATTTTATGGGGTTGTTTTATTTTTATTTTTCAAAGGGGCCTTAATTAATCAGATTATCACCTGCTAACTTCTACATCATTTTTTGGGAGATAAATCATTTTCGAAGCATAAAATTTTGAGATCATTATCAAATCATTATCAATCATCAAAATTTCAAAAATCATAAATTCCAAAATTGGCCGATTTATCTCCTAGGGAGTTATTATTATCTCGCCATCAACTTCAAAATCAACGCCCGGGCATCAATTTTTTTCTCGAAGATTCCAAGATCATTCTTTTTCTTTTGAAGCAACATGTAAACACACATTAAAGAGGAAAATGTATACACCTAAAATTGGTCATGACATTAAATTAATTAAATACTAGTTATTTAATTAATATTCGAATACGTATAAATAAATTCTCAATTTATTTATATTGTTCATACTCTTTAATTCTTCAAATCTAAAATCATATTCTTCTAATTTAATTAAATAAACAAATTTCATAAGTTTGTTTTAGTTAATTAAGTTTCACTAATCTCGATTAGGAATTCAAGCACATGTCTACAACTTTTTATGCCACCTCACCAAGGTCACATGAAATTAAATAATTCTAATTTTTAAATTAGAATTATTTTCAAACACATGGCTTATTCCTCACACACTTCTTCGACCAATTTTCAAACACATGGTCTTTTCTTCCCACACTTTGGTCTTCCATCCATTTGGCATGTTGCCTTTGGTCAAGAGATTCCTCCATCCATTTGGCATGTCGTCTTTGATCAAGGGGACACCTTCTTGATTCTCTTCATCTCCACTATTCATCCCTCTTGTTTGAATCTGGACCGTCAATCATTGCCACCTCACAAGATGCTTGGAAAAGCCTATAAATACAACCTTTTTCCATTGTATTTTGCATCCACATTTGAGTAGAGTAATCATGCAGAAATATCATTTGAGTATCGAAGCATTTTGGAGTCTTATAGTTACATTTCATATCATGTTTTGCATCATAGTTAGATATTAGAATCACACTTTGCTTCATAGTTCCATTTTATGTCATCCTTTGCATCATAGTTGTATTTTAGATTAGCCTATTCATAGTTAGCATTTGAGCATATGTGAAATCATCCTAGTTCAATATCATAGTATCTACCTTGAATAATCTAGCACCATCACCCATTGATCATAGTATCCATTATCATTTTCATCATATAGTTTCATGTAGGAATTTAATTGGCTTGCATGTTGAATATTTTCTCGTTTCTCAAGTTGTCATTTTAGCAACCATAGTGCACAAAGAAATATGAGGGTCAAATGGTTTAATAAATCCTTGGGAATAGAGGACAATGAGACGTTCTTAAAAGATTTGTTTAGCTAAAAAATAGAGTAGTTTACTTATTTCAAATATTTGATATAATTTGTTTAATTAAAGTTTGTGTTGATTTACTAATAATTTCCACATTTCACACACACACAACAAGTACCAAACAAGAACTCATTACCTCCTTCATCTTTTCAAATGTTTCTTGTGCTCCTTCTATCCACTCAAAGGCCCATAGCTTAGATTGGTGAGAGTTGTTATTGTTTGGGAAAAGACTTTCACAAACCTTTGGTAGTAACTACAAAGTCTAAAGAAACCTCTCATATGTGATAGATTTGTAGGAGGCAACCAATCCAATATGGCTTGGATCTTTTGTTGGTCAACTTGAACTCCCTTAGTGTTGATGACATGGCCAATATACAGTATCTCCTTCAATCCAAATTCACACTTGGACAACTTTATAAAAAGATGACGCTGCTCTAGGATTCCTAGAACCGTGTCTAGGTGTTGCAAGTGCTTCTCCCATGTTCTTTTTTAGATAAAAATTTCATCAAAGAAAACTAATACAAACTTCCTCAATTGCTTACTAAAGACATGGTTCATGCATGATTGAAAGGTTTTCCGAGCATTGGTCAAACCAAAAGGCATAACCAAGAACTCAAAATGCCCATAGTGACACCAAAAAGCAATTTTTTGAATATCTTCTTCTCTCATGTGGATCTGATGGTATCTGGATCTCAGATAAATCTTTGAAAAATACACCAGTTCATGAAGTTCATCAATCAACTCATCTATCAGAGGTATGGGTTACCAGTTCTTGATGGTCTTCTTGTTTAATTCCCTATAGTCTATACACATCCTCAAAGTGCCATCCTTATTCTTCACAAACACTACAAAAGATGCAAATGGGTCAAAGCTTGGCCTGATGTATCCTTTATCTAAAAGTTCATTGATTGACTTCTCTATCTCCTCTTTGTATGGTACATCCAGAGATGGTGGTAATGAGTATTTGTGACTAGCTTAGATCTAAGTTCAAGCTCTATGATGTGTTGGAATCCTCTATCCGGTGGCAATTTTGAAGGCATATCATTGAAAACCAAACTATGCTTATCCAAAAAGAAATTGTACATATCAACATGAACTTTCTCATTCTTACCAGTGGTAGATTCTTTTGAGATCACTAAAAATTTGGCATCCCAAACAACTTGGCTTCTTTGAAATAGTCTCTTAATTCTCCTAGATGAGACTAATTACAAACTTCCATTTGCCATTCCTTTTAGGATTACATCCTTCCCATTAGATTTAAACTTGAGTTCCATGGTTTGATAGTTTGTAGTGTAATTTCCTAAGGATTGTAACCACTACACACCCAAGATTACTTAAAAATCATCACATACCTTATGATCTCCAAAAGTTATTTCCAACTCCTAGATCTTCTTCTTGCAGGGTAGGTTATATCCATCAACCACAGTGACAATGAAGCCTTAAAAGTCCTCTACATCTAATCTCCTTCTCACCAGCCCTTTGTTAATGAAGTCATGAATAAATATGCCACCAATCATAATAGTTACTCTTTGTCTAGAAAGAACCCCTCAGACTTTAAAAGAGTGATATTTATGTGCACCAGACAAAGATGCCAAAATGCCTCCATCTTCTTTCTTTCTCCTTGCCTTCTTCCCTCAAAGCTAAGTCTTTTAGTTCATGAAATTCATTAGATTCTTCTAACCCATAGTCTTTGTCATAGGTGACCTCTATGTAATGAAATTTTCCCTTTCGAAGATATCTATGTCCTAAAACCCATGGTTCTCTACAAGAGAAGCAAAGTTTCTTCCTTTAGAGCTCATTCCTTGTCTCTTCATCTACCTTTTTTACCATATTAGGAGTTGCATTCCCAAGTGTAGGTGTTAGTACAAGTTGTGATCTATTTTGAAATCCTTTATGATGCCATGCACGTTAGGTTTTGTTTGTTGAGAAAATAAATTTCTAGGAATTGATGGTTCAAGGGTTAAAGCCCCTTTTATAGCCTCTTGAAGAGAGAAAAGTGAAAAGTATTTCACAAAACCCTTGAGAGGTTCAGTGAGTCTTGAGATGAAAAGATGCACTATCCTCTTCTTTGATAGTTTCAAAATGATCACCACAACCTTTTGAAATTCTATAATGTAATTAGCAACTGAATTGTTTTGTTTGATCATGGGCAACTTGTTGAAATACTCTTCTTCATCATTCAATTCAAATATATCAAGTATCCTCTTCTTGAATTCATTGAATCTTTGTATTTGGTCATGGCCTAGAGTAGTGCGACCATGAAACCACCATTCATATGCTTGTCCTTCCAGATGTAGGGAGGAAAAATGAGTTGCATCTTTCTTAGCCACAAGTTTGAACATGAAATATGTTTCCATATTTTGTAAACAAGCTCTTGTTGAGATCTTATTACTCCCATCAAAACAATTTGTTGCAAGCTTCCCTAACTCGTGCTTCAAGTCCTTGCTCTTGTACAATGCTTTCTTCTATGGTTTTCTCTTCCTTGTATATTCCATGTATTCCACCCAAGACAAATCTGATTTGATTTCATGAGGTAGAGATTGATATTCTCCATGCCACTTACAAATATTTTTTGGATTGAAAGCACTAGTGTCTACTGGTTTGCCCCTATCTTGTTCAATTTCTGGAAGGAATAGATTCTTTGAGGGCCCAGTGGGTGCACTATTATTTCTACCCTCACCTCCACCATTGTTGGGTGATGCTTCACCTCTAGGACCTTTTTCATTCTTATTTCCTCTATATATTTTGTCCACCAAGATCTTCAAAACATCCCTTGTTTCTACTATGGTTGTGGGATATCCTTTAATCCTCTTGTGATCTCATGAATTTTAGTGATTGTTGCTTTGATGATTTCTTCTTCCTCCACCATTTCTCCCTCCTTAGGATATGGATCTTGATTTAAATTTTACAATCTCTTCTGATATTTAATTTCCCTATCGCTCAACATCAAAACATTAGTAAAACCCTAAACCCTATAGGTTGGCAGGATTATGCTATGATACCATTGTAATGTACCAAGCATATAATTTAACAAAAATACTTAGTTGTAGATTGGAATTCAATGAACAAAAATGTACAAAACATAAACACTTGAAATTTGAGAAGCTAATTATATCAACCAACTAATGCAAATATATTCAGGCCAAAAAACAACTTACAAAACTTCTTTGAAGTACAATGCAATCTCTGAGGTGAGAAAGCTCCCAAGAACCAAAGGGGTTTCATCCTTTGATCCATGTAATCATTGGGGTTTTGTCCAATGACTACAACTCCTATGGTTTCTCGTCTACATGAGGGTTTAGAACACAATATTTTAATTGTATAAAAAGAGGGAACATAATAATTAGATACCCAGTACATAATTTAACTACCTATACATATATGCTACTAACTCCCTCGAGGAATAGTTCATATTAAGCCAAAGTAGCATCAAATCCCATAATTCAAATATCTACACGCTACACTTAGGTTAGACTTTAAACCCAAAGGCAATCTTCACTTAGGACTGACATATCATGTTGCAGACTTGTCAACATGCTCCCTATATCTCCTCCCTTATCCTCCTGCTTCACAATTATCTCTATACAATTCAAAGAACACTCGTCCCATTTGCCTATGGAGTTTACTATTGGGAATAAAGTGTAGGCATATTCTAACAATGAGTTCTCACTAGGAATTTCTTTGTCCTTCTGACTCTTTGAATATGTGGTAGATATGGCTCTATAGATTGTGTTTTCTGAACTGCAACCTAAAATGTCCTCTTGTGGTAAGATGCAATATGATCCCCAATCAGATTAGGCGGGGTGAAGTTGGACTGTTGCACATAGCAATATTTTTACAATGATAATTCTCTGGATATGGATCCTCTTTGCCTAAATTTTATATATGAGGTGCACTGGACACTAAAGAGATTATGTTCTAAACCACATGTTGGGCTCCTACAATGATGTAACAACTAAGCCCTTACAATTGTGATTTAGAGACTGGGCATCTAATCTGAATAGTTATTTCAATCATCATGAAGGTGCATTTAACTTGTCAACCCAGGCACGTGAACTTGAAATGGGTCAACACAATATGTGCACTAAGGATCTGAAGTAGCCATATTCATTCTACAACTGAGAAGAACATAATGTTGAAGGTAAATTGCTTGGAAAGAAATAACATAAGTGTTGAGCATCAACTAACAAATATAGTAAGCCAAAATTCATGATAGAAATGAAAATCTGAGTGAACAAACAAGAAACTACTCTGTTTGCTTTAGCTGTAGGAACAGTCACAAAATAGAATTCTAGTGGTTGCAAGAACAGTCAGTGCCAAATTTTTAACTAATTACTGAACATAAAGTAACAACTAAGCTAAAGGATGGAATGATCACCAAGTGGGCTCCCTTGGATGAGTATCCCTTAAGACAAATGTAAACTCAGGTGCACAAACTTATAAACTCATTTTATTCATTGGAAAACACAAGTACAATAGAGCATCATGATTGTATTACTAAAAATCTAACAATGCGAGTACATCATTAGATTAAGAAACCTCCTTTTGAAGGAGCATCCGAGTCTTATTTATAGGGAGAAAATCTACTAACTAATCACCTATCAAGACAGTCAACTCCAATAGATTAGGAGTATGCCACTTTAGGGAAAGCATGAAAAGTGGAGAGGTGGTTACGCATGCGTAGAATCTGGTCAAACATGTTTTCCTCAACGCAGATTTAGCACAACAGTAACGCCTATATTTGCTCAACAGACAATTAAGACCATTTACAAGGCAGTTACAACTTCGATTTGAATGAGGAATCTCTCGTCGTCGATAGTCTTCTCTTTGTTGACCTTTGCATGACTGCCTTGTTGACTGTTATAGCGAATGACCAGCTAGAAGAATCTTCTTTAATTGTGTAGGCGACTAATTATATCTACAAGACAATATTAGAATTCACAAAAATTGCATATCTATAACTATCTTAAAGTAGCATTCATTAATCCACATGTAAAATCAACACAGATAGTTCATAGAGCATGTCAATGTCATTAAAGATTGGATAAATAAGCTTATGCCTAATGTTTATGGT
>VDFB02342162.1:0-12614 GCA_007258455.2 Sequoia sempervirens
GTGAGTTATGGGTTTTTAAGTGATTTAAATATTAATTTATTTAATATTTAATTATAAAGTCAAATTGACTTTATATTTTTAAATCACTTAAATATTTTCTAAAAAGTGATTTAATATTTTAAATCACTTAAATGAATAAAGTGCGCCAAGTATTTAATTCATGAACTATTGAGATGAATTAAATATTATTTAAAAAGATTTTAAAACCTAAAAGTGGCATATCTTTCTTGGGATTCGTGCCTTTGCATAAAAGGGCATTTCTGGCAATGAGAAACTCATCTTTGACAATTTCACTTTGCCTTGTGCTATTTTCTCCTGTGCATTCTCCTATGATCAAGGTTTGAACAATTTTTCCATTGAAGAACGATAACTCTTCAGTGTCGAGCACTTTTGAGGCTGTGAGAGATCAGCTGAATTTGTGTAGTTTGTGAGAGCTTCATACAGAGGTTCTACTGGGCTTGAGCTGTGTTTCCTATTGGATTTCTTTATCAGTTTCAGAGGGTTTTGGGAGATGGTGCCTTCATTTCATCTGGCAGACATCATACTTCTTGGCTGTACCTTCTAAGTGAGAATTCAGGTTGTTTGCAGTGAAGTGTGTGGCTCTTGTGCAAGGGTGTTTGGGCATTTCTTGGAGAAACGCCTTCTTTTCTGAGGGTTTCTCTTCATCATTTTAGGCATTTGGCTTGTACTCTTCATCTGCCACCGTTTTCAGGCTGGATTTTGCATTCTGTAGCTTTCTACACTAGATTTGGTCAGTTTTTCACCATCTTGGCTGGCAAACTGGACTACTTTCTTAAATAAATAATCTGGACACTTCCGGGTATGTTTATGAGTTCTAAATCCATTGTTGAGCATATTTATCATCTTCTGTATTGTCAATTCGCCTGAAATAACTCAGATTTACGTTTTATATGCATTTATGCTGTGCGCCCCTTCTCTTCTATCTATCAAACTTTCTCTAAAAAACTAAATAACACTTAAAGACTTAAGAAAAATTGGGGTTTTGAGTTGAGAGCCAGCAGGGCTCATCACAACTACCCATAAATTCCTCGAAAACCTAGAAAGAATCTAGAATCAAATACTCTTTCGACTAAATCGAGGGTTTTTTCAAAACCCTAGCCGGCCAAACATGTTTTTATAGAATTTCTTAGAATTTGTCTCGATTAGATTTCTTTCTTGGCAAGTAAAACCATAATCGAAAGCAACGAAATCCAACTGCGGCCCGCATTTAGGCCGAAAATCATACCCAGAAATAGGCCGCTTAATAAAAACATGTAACGAGAGGAAGAAAACGGAAAATTTTTAGAACGAAATAGGAACCTAAAAATCTCAGGATCCTTTGAATATTAAAAAAACGCCGTATCCAACAGGCGCGGAAATAAAACTTGCAACCAGGAGGCTTCAAGTTTCAGAAAATTGCGCGCAAAAGACACACGATCAAACGCGACCAAAAAAAGGACAAAAATCATGTCCAGATGATCTACAAAAAACGCGACTAGAAGAAGAGAGGAATTGCGCCAGGAAACTTGAAGAAAAATGGCGATGAACATACAAAATTGCTTGCAGAGAAAAATCTATCAAAGGGCACACAAATTTTTTAGAAAATAACTTGATTTCCAAAAAAAAAAAATTAACCTTTGATTTTTTTTTGAAAATCAAAATGTGATTTTTTCAAAAGACAAAGTGTTTTTTATTTTCCCCCCAATCGAACGGGCTCTAATACCATGTACAAAGAGATGGTAAAAAATCGAATGAATTATTTACAAAGAGGAATGTACATAAATAGTTTACAAAAACTCGATGTTTCTAATATGAAACAAATGATTAGAGACAAGAAAAGAAACTTTTTAATATATACATTAAGTGACACAATTGACCATTAAATAAATAATTTTAATTATTCTAATAGCTGTTGTACTCAGATCAGAACTTTATTAAGTCTGATATACTTTACTTTCAAGTAGAAATAAGAAACAATTAGGGTTCCTTTTTTGTTGTGTTGCTTTATATAAATGTATGTTCTAATTTTATGTCTTGCTTATCAAAACATAAGGCATAAATCACAAATAGATATCCAAAAGCATCAATATACTTAGAAAATCAGTTTGCATGCAAAGTGTTCGACGAAATGTCAATCAACACAAACTAAAAAATTTAGGGTAGAATAGGCAAGGATTCTTACAACAGGACATATACGACCTAGTTCTAGCCCCTTCATTTCTTTTGTTTCCTTGGTGAAAAATGATGGTACCATAAGGATGTGCATTCATTATCGTGCACTAAACAAGACCATCAAGAACAAGTATCCTATTTTGTGTATTGATGAGCTACATGGAGCGATCTCTCTCTCCAAAATAGATATTCGTTCTATATACCATCAAATTCCTATCCGGGAGCAAGATGTGCATAAAACAACTTTCAAGTGCCACTATGGATATTTTGAGTATTTGGTGATGCCCTTTGGGTTATCAATTGCTCTAGCTACTTTTCAGCCTTGCATGAACTATGTGTTCAACAAGTAGTTGCGAAAGTTTGTGCTAGTCTTTTTTGATGACATTTTGGTGTACAACAAGACATGGGAGGAGCATATACGACACCTAGATGAGGTGTTAAGCATCTTAGCGACTAACTCTATTTTTGCAAAAGCCTCTAACTGTGAGTTCGACATGATTGAGCTATTATATTTGAGAAATGTAATTGAAGGTGGAGTGAAGGTACATAGGGAGAAGATTCAAGCTATACTTGATTGGCCACCGCCAAATAATGCGTCCCATTTAAGGGTTTCATTGGTCTATGCACATATTATAGATGGTTTGTGAAAGAATTTTCTTCATTAACTGCTCCTTTGACAGATTTGACCAAGAAGGATACCTTTGTTTCAACGGATGAGACTCAAAAGATCATGGACCATCTTAAGAAGGTAATGAGTACTTGTCCTGTTTTGGCGTTAATGGATTTTTCTAAACCTTTTGTGCTTGAGTGTGATGCATCCGGTATTGGTATTGGGGCTGTTTTGATGCAAGACAAGCATCCAATTGCTTATGAGAGCCGAAAATTGAATGAGGATGAAAAAAGATTCTCTACATATGACAAGGAAATCTTGGCAATCATGCATGCACTTGAAAAGTTCCGTCAATATCTTGTGGCCAACAAGTTTATAGTGAGGACTGATTATGACAGCCTCAAGTATTTCATGGAGCAAAAGGGATTAAATGAGAGACAACAACATTGGGTGAGTAAGCTTCAAGGATATGACTTTGATATTGAATTTGTCAAAGGGAAAAATAATGTTGTTGTTGATGCATCATTTAGAAACCCTTCATTTTGCTCACTTTAAAAAATTTCAGCCTCTTGGAAGGATCATCTACTAGTAGAGTATTCAAAAAATTAGCATGCTTGTGAGATTCTAGACGATAAAATCAGTGATGAAAGTTATAAAGTGTTGAATGGCATTATCTATTATAAGGATAGAATCTATTTTGTACTGGAAAGGAAGCTTAAGCATAAGATTCTTATTGTCCATAACAATCAGCTTGCTGGTCATCCAAGTTATTTGAAGACATACAGGTACATTTGTGAAAGATTTTCATAGAAAGGTATGAAAGATGATGTCCTCAAGCATGTAAGCGAATGCATAGAGTGCCAAAGAAATAAAGCTGAAGTTTCTTTTTCAATAGGGCTGCTACATCCACTTCCTATGCCCAATAAAACATGGGAACAAATATCAATGGATTTCATTACTGGGCTGCCCAAGATCAATGGTAAGGATTGTATTTTTGTTGTGGTGGATAGACTCACTAAATATGCTCACTTTATGTCAATGCCTTTTGAGTCTAAAGTGCCACAAGTTCTTGGTTTGTTTTTTGAACAAGTGTTTAGAGTTCATGGTGTGCCAAAAAGAATTGTAAGCGATATAGATCGCATATTCATCAACACTTTTTGCCTTTTGGAAAGAGTTGATGAAGTTGACTGGAACAAAACTCAATCATAGCACTAGTTATCATCCTTAAACAGATAGCCAAACAAAGATTGTAAACAAATGGCTTTAAGGCTACTTGAGAAACTATGTTTCGGGGCAACAAAAGGCATAGGCAAGGTATTTGGCAAAATCCTGTACAACACTACATAACATATGAGCATAGGTATGATCCCTTTCAAAGCTTTGTATGGTTATGAAGCTTCTACATTTGTGGACTTGATTTTTTTTGATTCTAGAGCTCCAAAAGCTCTAAGTGGGCTAAAGAGAATCAAGATATCCTTAAGGCACTTAAGGATAATATTCATATTGCATAGGAACAGCAAAAGAAATATGTTGATTGCCATTGAGTCGAGAGGTCTTTTGAGGCAAGAGACATGGTATTCTTGAGTTTTCAACCTTATAGACAATCCTCATTGAAAGTAAGTGGAGCAAAAAAGCTTAAACGAAAGATGTATGGGCCTTTCAAGGTGATTGAAAGAATTGGTGAAGTAGAATATGAGTTGGAGCTGCCATCTACAAGCAAAATCCATGATGTGTTCCATGTGTCATGCCTCAAAAGGCTCTCGAACAAGTGATTCCTTTTACAGAATTGCCTCCTATGGATGAAGAAGGTAAGTTGATAGTCATTCCAAAAACAATTTTGTAAGGGAGAAAAAGTTGAGGAGTAAAACAATTTCTGAGTATCTCATCAAGTGGAAAAACTTGCCTTTGGAGGATGCTACGTGGGAAGGAGAGGAGATTCTTAAACTATGCTTGAGGACAAGCATTCTTTGGGTGGGGAGGATTGTGATGTCCCCAACTCAAGCCATGTGGCTTAATGATGCATGTGCTGTCCTGTCCTTGGATTACCCAAGAGGAAGAGGATGTAGAGCATTATTGGGTAACTGTGGAGTCTTTGGCTTGTATCCTATTCTATTCTTAAGTTGTGGGCATGTCTTTTTATGCAACTTAAGTGATTGCTAGCTTAATATTATATTCTTAAGTTGTGGGCACGTCTTTTTATGCAATTTAAGTGACTCTTAGCCTAAAGACTTATTATTTCCCCTTTTTGAGTTTAATGACTTAAGAGGCATGCACTTTAAGTGATTATCATTAAACATGTGCAAAAGGGGTCAAGGGGGCATTGGAAAATAAGGAGTCTATTGGCTCATTTTTGAGGGTTTTATTTGGAGCATTGGATTGGGCTTGCAATGAATCTATTGCTGAGATTAGATCATTCTTTTGGGAGTCATTATATAACATCTTAGGGTTCTTTTGGAGCTCATTATGTTATTAGTTTTTCTCTATTGCTGCTGCAATCTTTGGCTTAAGGTCTGAAAACCCTTGACTATCCCTGGTTTTGTAGAGACATACAAGCTCTCCCTAGTCAAAAGGGTGTGTTTTGGTGGAAGGGCTTTGGGCTATGATGCCCTAGCACATCATTTTCAGAGCTGTATTTTGTTAACAGGTTTAGAGGCCATTTTGGAAGGCGAGTTTCAGAATACCAGGATCAGATTTGGATTATTGACAGCCATGTATCCTCCTATTTCTGAGGATCATTGAAGCTAATAAAAGAAAGGACAAATGGGACAGACCCAGCGTTGGTTTACTGGGGTTTTGGCAAAGGCGGCTAGGGTTTGAAGATATTTCTGAGGTATTTGTGCCTAAATCTGCATACTGTTAATCATATTCATCTCAAAAAATAATGGGAAAATCAATGTAAGCTATTTCTGAAATTTCTGGGCAGTTTTTAGTGTTTTCTTTAACTTTTTGATATTCAGAAATATTTAGAAATTTCTATTAATTGGCAGAAAAATCAGAAAAATATTTTTGAGCTTGTTGAATGGTTACCTATTTGCAAATAAAATTTCAGAATTTTCTATTGCATATTTTTGGTGATATTGTGTTTTTTTCCATTATCCCTATTAGGGATATTACACAAGCCTTGGCAAGTCCAAGTTGGTCTTGTAACTAGGATATTATATATATATAAACACATGACAACATACACATATACATGCATATATATGTATATACATATATATTATGTCTAAATGTATGAATGTATAAGAGAATCAACAAAAACTGAAAATGGGGGAAGAGAAAAACATAGAGGCATGAAAAGGCCATTTTAACAACAATATAAAGAAATGATTAAATAGATGGTGAAGTAAAAAGAGGAAAAGGACCCAAAAAATCATTAAAAAGCTATAGATACCCTTCAACAAGCTCAAAATATTGAGGTTGTAAATGCTTCTGTGGGTTCCTAACTGATTCTTGGAGAGCATCTCAATGGATTTTGTGGGAGGGTTGACTATGTCAAAGATAGGGCGCTGTTATCTTTTTATGATAGTTGACCACTTTAGCAAAAATGTTCATTATTAGTCCAGGCATGAAAACTATCAAAGAACATTAAGCAACTGTGATGTTTTCCACTAATGTTTAGATGTGCTTTGGTTTCCCCAACTGCATATCCAATAGAGATGCAATGTTTTTGGACAGATGTTGAACCATTTTGTGGGAGACAATGGATACCAAGTTGGAGAGCTCTACAATGTTTAATCCAAAAATTGCTGTTCAGAATGAAGTGGTATACAGAACAATGGCTCAGCTCTTAAGAGCCTACAACAGGAAGGATCCTAAGACATTAGATGAGAGTATAACTAATAACATATATTCAACATTCCACTATTTTTATACAGCATAAAAAAATTAATGAATATCATTGTTCTTATAATTAAATTTATAATTTTGAACATGTTTATGTTTATGTTTATAATATATATATATATATATATATTCCTGTACCCGAACCGGCAACTTAGTATATATGTATGTATGTATGTATGGATGGATGATTTTCTATTTTTGCCATCTTTTTTATCTATTTTTTAATGATTTTTTAGTCCTTTCCCTCTTTTTATTTTGCCGTCTATTTAATCATTTCTTTACTGTCATTAACCTGGCTTTTTCAAGCCTTCTCTTTTTCTTATACTATGCTTACAATTTTTGTTAATTCTCTTATACATTCATCTACACACACACATAGATAAATGGCTATGTTGGCATTTTTTTCTTTGGTTGTATGTATGCATGCATTTATATACACATACCTACATATATAGAGGATTGTATTTCTTGTTTTTGGTTTGCAAAATGTATATATTAATGATTTTTTTATTTTATTTTGTGTGTGTGGACGTACCCAGCTCTCCCTGAAATTTGTCGTACTAATGTACCATGCTCGCGTACCTGATTCCAATTCCATAACTTAGCAAATCACAATGATGAAATATTGTGCACCAGATAAATAAACAGCTCATCTAAGAGGATTTCCAAATTTTGGTAATCCAGTCAAGGAGATCTAGCAGACTAGGCGATAGTTTATGGAATCTGCAAATCAATGCATGATCCACATAATCCACATAGCATTCTGTTGCCTCCAACACATCCTCTGTTACTTCTAAAACTGGAATGAAATAAGAAGTATTCACCTTATGAATTCCACGGCTGGAACAAGAGTCTTGTCTAGGCAAAACCTTGGCATCCCCCAAAGATGAACTCTCTAATCCAATAGCTATTGTGGCCAAAGAGCCAGCAACTTGGGAACACAACTTAAGATAACCCTTAGGGTTGGCAGATATATCAACTTGTGACTTGATAAATTCAGTGCAAAGATCAGCAGGGCCAACATCTGCAGTTGAAGGTTTCAACAACCTTGAGGCTGATTCATCTGAAGCAAGATTATGAGGGATCGCACCAGTCTCCCCTAGCACTGATGCTTAGCCAAATCAAAACCCCAAAAATAGTGAGCAGCCCAGTCACATGAATAAACAATATACAAAAGAGTGTTGAGGGCGAAGTGCTCAGGAAAGATATTAGCAAAATCATCATTGTGGCATGCAGAGGTCATTACTGCAGAACCACAATAAGAATAGAAGATAAGGGCACGATGACCAAACAACATCTATAGTTGCACAAAAATCCGAAGCCGGACACTATGTAGGACTATCCATGTAACTTGCACAATCATGCACAGAAGTGGTTGCTGCCATCTCCTCAAAAATGTTATGGTGAAATTCTGTGGATGTTAATATAAATCAAACTCTTAGCATGTATTCCAGTGTTCCTTAGGGACATGTCCCTGGTGATATTGACACATCCACCTATTTGGGGATTTCTCAGGGGCTTGGGGACTGGGATGAAATGCACCCCTCTTGTCCCTAAAGTAGAAAAACAGCTGGGATGACCTTGGGATGCCCCCTAATTTGGGGGATATTCATGGGGACATCTCCCTTTATAAAACAATTTTGGTGATGACTGTTGTCCACAACATCCCTTGACTGTTTCAGGGATGTCAGGTTGTCCCTTGGCCTGCATTCTTTTGGCCATGTAAAAAAGACCAAACAAAAAAAGCTAAACCTAATACCTGAAACCCTGTCCCTAAAACTTGAAACTTTGAAAACTCTTAAGATTCTGCAGGAATCTGCACTCAAAATGTTGTGAAGCTGCTTCCAGGAGCTCTATAATGGAAACCAAGTAGTAAAGAAACAATGTTTTGTCAAAATATCTCTTTGGGAGTCATCATGCAAATTGTGCGAAATCAAGCTTGTTTATATATGAAAGTCACAATTATATTTTGTGTTGATTGTTAAGGCTGAGTTGTATGGTAATGAACTTGAAGTGTGTCTCTTCTAATAAATATTCTGGGTAATGCTAATATCAAATTATAGGCATGCTACAAAGAATGAATCGGCACAGTGCATTTTGTGAAATTTGACTGCAACCAGAAACAACATGTGTCAATTTCTAGCCTTTTGTACCTACTTTCTTAATACTACACTACTATTTGAATGATCAGAAAAAAATGGTCTTGTGATGAACTTTTTCTCCAAAGTGAGTTTTTTTTTTCATGAAATAACTGTTTAAAATTAAAAGGGAGATAGCAAAATAAAGGATATTATTCTTCTTTGGTTAAAATAGGCATTAATAAAGAGTATTTATATAAAAAAATTAAGAAGGGGAGGAATCAATGTATTTATTAAATAATGATTAAAGACAACCATTGTGAAAGAGTGTAATGGTTTGAAAAACCACCCCTTAAAGCTTATATAAAGCATTTATGTGAGACTTAGAAATGAGATATGGAGATCACTCAAGGAAGAAGAAGGTGGTTTGGTGGGCTATAGGTATTAGAGAAGGGGGCACATAGGGTGTGTCCAATTCAGAGTATAGAGTACACTCAAGATTGTCTTGAACAGGGTTTTGGTGTGAGTAGACACACGATTTTTTCACATAAGTTCTCTAGAGTGTGCCATAGCTATGAGGGCCAACACCACAAAAATTTTAATAGGGTGAGTGTGATCTTTCCAAGTGTTGTGATTCAGATAAGTACTGAACTTATTATTATTTAAAAATATTTATAATTATAAATAAATGAGATGTAATTGATTCAATTAAACTCTTTAAAGATGTTATTTGTTCGTTTTTGAGCATATTCATATTGTTGGATGCCAATTTATATATTAATGATGGTGCTCTTAATGTGTTTAAGTCTTAAGCTAGTTAACATTGATAAATAAAGATTTTTTGAATTTGTATCTAACTTTAGATATGCTTTATAATATTTAAACTTAAATAATAACACTAATAAATCTTCTGCCATATAAAATTAACTCTGATATATTAAGTCTATTCAATTTTATACATGGAGAATAGCAGTATTACAGGTCTCAAGGATGATTAAAATTTCAATTTTATACATGGAGAATAGCAGTATTACAGGTCTCAAGGATGATTAAAATTTCAACTTCTTTTAACTTACTTTATGATATTATTAATTTTTTAATTTATTTGTATTATAAAATTTAAAATATTAATTTTTATATTATTTTAATAGTGCTCCCTTGCTGTCCCCAAAATCTGGAAAATTATTTGCTGTTTCTAAATCCTCGTCCGTGTGTCTTCATGCCCCTCATCCCTGAAACTCAGAAGAACACTGATTCATTCAGTAAAAAAATTTCAGAGTATGAATGGTTGGCTATTAAATTAAACAAGGTAAGTTTTTGTGACTTGTAACTTGTGCAATTCAAAGTGATCATGTTGAAGTTGACAGAGCCCAGTCATTTTTGGATCCGCTTGAGGAATGACATTCACATTCTGGGTTTCCTATAGATTTTGTGACTTTTCCAAAGTTAAAGTCAACATCTATGCATGAACATTGAGTTGTATAAATCAAATTTTAATGTTTCATTCTTCTGAATCTTTTCTGTCTGAAGCTTCTTGGGATACTAGCCTTAGAGCTGGACCACAGACTACTATTTCTGATTAGATGCCAGATTTGGAGGGTGTGTATTCAGCCAAAATTAATATGTTTTGTGCCTGACCTTGTCCCTTTTAACTAACATGTCATTTGTTTGTAGCAGCTGCCAACAATAATGGAACTCTAGTGGGCTTCAATTGAAGTTTGTTAAACTCAACAATGAAATATATTTTGGTTTGATTTTCACATTGTATTTTTATTGACATTTTATTCACCAAACAGAAAGCTGACGATTCCATTCTAGTTCTTTTTGTGATTTTTGGAAGTTATTTTGGTTTATTGACCGTATATAATGAATAACTGTATACTTATTAATCTTTAGTAAGTTAGTATCTGTAATTTTATAAGGAACTCACTAAATTTTGTGCGGAATCTTCACTTTTTCCCTTATACCCAATCCTTGCATTTTTGGGTGATGCACTTGGTGTCATTATTATTTCAGCCACTTTTATTTGCTTTAAGTTTTAATTGTAAGTTTATTGATCAAGCTTTTGCAAGCTTTTTTATGTCCTATATTTGGAAAGTTATATCTTGTGTAGGCCTCCAGCAATTCTTATACTTGCTTCTAATTCTTATATTGTTCACTAAGAAAAAGCAAGAATTTTGTTCATTATTTAGTGGGTTATTCTTGTATCCGATCTTCTAGTTAATAATTCTATTTGAATCTGGTCTTGTAGTTGAAGGGGCACCATGTTCAAGAACAAAGCATAGGGATATAAACCACAGAACCCCACCAACGAAAGATAACTTATCTGGTGGATGAAAATCTCGCTAGCAGGCCTTGGAGACTAAGTTCTCATGAATCCTTTTTGAAGACTCAGTTCTATAGATGATCTATAGTGTTTGCCGACAATTCGTAGAAATGATGCAAGTATCATATTGGAGAATGCAGATTTTTCTGTAAGTAAAAACTAGCTATGGTTACATGGTTAGTGACTTGCTGCTTCATTTCAGTATTTTTGCTGCTTACTATTAATCTGGATGATCGTCTTGACAATGCCACAAACATATTTGAATTTCTTCATCATATAGATTGCAGGTGCAAGGAAAATTCATTGTAGTAAGTCTGTTATGTACAGCGTTGGATCTGATTCATGAAACAGATTGCAATTTGAGCTTTATGAAGCTAATCGGTGCTTGAGAATTTCTGTTGCTGGCTGTTACTCTCAATGGTTGGCTTCACAATGTCATGAACATATTTGAACTTCCTCATCATATAGATACAGGCGTAAGAAAAAATCATTGTAGACAGTTTGTTACGTACAACCTTGGACCTGTTTCATGAAACAGATTGCAAATTGAGCTATATGAAGCTAATTGGTGCTTGAATTTGTTACAATGTGGATTGGTAGTAGTCTGTGATACAAGAAACACAATGCATTTGATATGTTGCACAATTTTTTAGGTATGCAACATGTTTTGCATTGTGAACAGCCATTGCAGATGGGCACAGCCCCTTTTTCACAAAACAAAAGGGGACAGGTTGCTTAACTGAAACTGCTCTGTTTCGGGGCCATTGCTTTCCATTGTGTGGTGCTGGCAACCTTGTTGCATTTCTTTGAAGATATATAGAGCACATATTTATTCAGAAAATGAGTATATCAGTGTCTGTTCTAAAAGATATGCACCTTAATTTAGAGTCAGAAAAGCAGCCTGATCAAAGCTTATCTTCAGCTCTAAATTTCAAAATAAAATCCAATTATTTAGCATCTCTTATTTTACAAACCCTGCAATTAAGTCTGTGAGGTGGCCAAAGATCCCACAAACATTTTCTCCTCTTTCCAAAAGTATTTCATTTTTCATTACTGTATTTTTTTTTATGAATGAAGTACATTCGTGAAATCAATTATAGTGCTACTTTTTAAGGCACAGAAGATTTGCTCAATGCCTTTGTTTTGACAGGAACACTAAATTGAATGTTTCAAACGTAGGCACAATTATATCATATAGACTTAAATATATCATTTCAAGAGATTATGTGGCAATGGTTTTAATCATGGATAGTGATTCATTAGCCATGTTGACATTGAAATTGATCTTTTGTGTTTATTGTAGACACGTTTTGTATCTTATAATATTTGTGAAACATTTCTAAAGGAGTCCAAAATTTAAGTGTTGTATGGATTCATACATTTAATAAAAAATGGAGCTATATTTATATATATGGATATGTAGTGTGTGTATATGCATATTGACATAATCATGAATGGAGGATCCAATTAAAGATTATCTAACCATGTAATCTAATGAATAAAGTAAAATAAAATATTTTTTGGTGTTGCAAAATTTTGCCCGTACAACCTAGTATGCTCTTGCACTAGACGACTAGGGTGA